>NCKU01001877.1:0-22241 GCA_003675995.1 Dinothrombium tinctorium
GATTAGCTTATTTAGTAATTTTAACCAAAATTTTCAAAATGATTTTTGTTCTCCAGCAAAATGTTGAATTTGTCACGCCTTTTGTATTTGTTACTATTTATATAGTGCCGAGCAAAAGTTTTGTCCTTTTGAAATGCGTGTTTAAATTTTGAAAAACTAAGTTTATTAAATCAAAAGATTTAATGCTGATTCTGTTTTAATAAATATCAATCATCAAAAATTTTTAACTATTTTTTTGAATTCATAATTATTTACTAAAAAGGAAGCTTAAAAACTTCAAAATTTTCTTTTTGGAAACTCAAAAACTTGTGTAATTGCAAAAAAGAAAACGTTTATGCATCTAAATAAAGACAACTTCACTCTTAATAAAAATAATAATCGTAAAATTTTTCTAAAATGTTTAAAATTTTCTGAAACTTTTTTATTTAGCCACAATAAAAAAGATTTAACATGGTGAATATGATTGAAATTCAATCTTACATCAAGTGTTTTCGATTTTGAATTTTTTTTATATTTATTTTAAATTTTGTAAAGTTTTAACATTTGCACCGAAAGCAATAGTTCAGCCGACGAATTTTTTAAGACCAATTTCAATCGTTTCTTATTATATTCTCGCGAGTTTTTTCTGCGATTTTTTTATGTAATTTAAGTTTTTTAAGAACCGCTTCGAATTTTTTTGTGCAAGTGCAAACATTCAGTTTAATAATTTCAAAGCGAAATTGAGCTCATTAACAACTGTGAGTTTGTGTGTGTGAGTTTCGCTAGTTTTAATCTTTTTGTTTTTGTTAACATATCAATTTCATAATAAAATCGATAAATGAAAACATATCTGTCGCAAAAGAAATGTTTAATTCACGAAAAAACACGCAGCAAACGAACGGAACAAAACTTTTGCTTGGCACTTTACTACCTGGACAATACCCTGATCTTGCTCGGCGTTTTCCTAAGTACTCTTTTGATATACATTGGACCCTGCACAGCTCTGCATCGAATGTTAATTTAAACTTATGCCTTAGAAAAATCAAATGGCAATCTTTTCGTAAAAATGCATTAAGAATTCAAAGTCTTAAGAAGTGAAGAGAGCAAATAAATTTATCGAAAGCTTGAAAAACTTTTATACAAACGCGTCTTGCTTTTTTAAGCATATCTAAAAAATTTACTTGATTAAGCAAACGCAAAAAATGCAAATTTATATTCGTTACATTGCAAAGTCTTATCAATTGAGACGCTTTCTCTGCAACTGGAAAGCTTGTAGGCGCTCGAAAACATTTTGACACCAAAATTTTTATTGATATGAGAAAAATTTTCCACCGAAATTTCTTGGCTCTCGCCAATTTTTTCGACACAGAAAAAACCCGTCAATTCATTATTTTCATCTTTCAAATTTAATGTTCTTAGAAATTTTATCTCTTTCTTTAACACTGTTAGAAATTCTTAGAAATATATTTTAACTTTATTGAAATTTTTTAGATATGCTTAAAAAAAGCAAGATGCTGCATTGAAATAAAAGTTTTTCAAGATTTTGATAAATTTATTTGCTATCTTCACTTCTTAAAACTTTGAATTCTTAATGCATCTTTACGAAAAGATTGCCATTTGATTTTTCTAAGTCAATGATATTAAATTGACATTCGATGTAGAGTTGTCCACGGTTCCATGTTTATCAATGCATTTAAAACTTAAATTTTGCATTAATGTTAACGATAAAATTATAGAAAATATCATTTTAATCCGATAAATCACTGTGGATGCACAGTGCTGGCCAAAAAGTCATTTTCTCATCTATTTATTGAATGATGAACTAAACTAATTGTGAGTGAGAAAAGAAGAAAAATGCCAAACCAGCAAAGAGAAGCAAAATTATTTTTTCTTTCTATGCTTAAAATCTTTTTTTCAAATTTAAGAAAAATTTTACTATTTATCGAAAGCATAAAGTAGCGCATTAGAGTAATAAAATATGAGTTCTTCGAAAATTTTGTAAAGTTGAAAAGTATGAAGTTATTTAAAAATTTTCAAATATGTACTCAGTTTGCTATCAGCGAAATAAATTGACAATATGAAAATGAAAATTCGAAGTTTTTGATGGTATAAAAACAGTAAATGCATTGATCGAAACCTTAAAAACTGTTTTAAAATAAATCATTCAATTCGTTGCGTAATATCTCATTTTACAGATCGCATCATCTCTTGCGTATATGCATTAATAAAGAAAATGTAAAACTCGCTTTTTTAAAGTAAAATTAGATTTAAAAAAAAATCAAAAATTTTGAATTGAAATTCGGCTGAAAACGGCAACGTTTCATAGCAAAAACGCGTGTCTAAGAGATTATATTAATGATGGAGTAAATAATGTAAATATGAGACTAATAATTGATATTCAATGTTAATCATAATCAAAAGAAAAATTATCAATTTAAAAAAGTAAAAGCAGAATGACAAATTGAGTTAAGTGACATGTTGTTATAGTAAGACAAAAAATTATGAAAAGTTTTTTTCAAGTTGTCAAAAAGTGTTGCAAGTTAAGTAAATAAGTAAAAACATGTTTTAAATATAAAATTAAAATTAAGAAAATTGAAAAAATAGCAAAAATTTCTTAAACAAGATGAAATGATTGATAAAAATTGAACTTGATTCTAAATTTTGAAAGATTTTTACAGGGCTCAGTTTATTTTGGCCCTGAAACTATAAACTAATAAGCAAATTGTTCGCAAGTTCTTATAATTTTTTTAACACAATTTTATTGAAATCTTATTTGAATGTTAAATGAAGCCTTAAATAGTGATTTAATACGAATAATACGCTTGATAAGTTTTTTTCTAGTAAAAATTTTATACGTAAACCCTGACTAAAATTTTTGCTTTCAATGATGTTGGAAGAATAGCTTCACCAATTTTGATCAAATATTTTTATGAAAGCTTTTTAAACGTTTTCATATCAATGATTAATCAAAAATGTTGAGTGAAGCGAATAAATTTAGCATAAAAAATATGCTTTGTTAAAAAAACGATGCCAATGAAAATTTTTTAAGGTGTTTTCAGAAATGTATTCTAACTGTTTTATTCAAATTTTAAAATTTTTTTTATGTGAACGTAGATCTTAGTGCGGAGAGAATGCATGTGAGCAAGTTTTTATAGTGAGAATTCTCCTGTACTCTTCTTATTCTTTTTTAATCATTTTGTTTAAAATGAAAATTTTTAATAAAAAATTTTTACGCTATTATTAAAGAGAACTATGAGCCGATTTGAAATTAAAATTAAAATTAGTATGCTTGTCATATGAAACTTAGTCACTTAAAATCAAGAGAAAGGACATTGAAAATTGCGTCGCTTAGTAATTTAAACGCGAGTTTCATTTTTATTCGTGGGCCAACCATTGTTTCTGCCCCTTATACGCACCGCTTGACGTCGTTGATGAAAAGTGTTTCAAAATATAGAGCAAAATCGTCACCGAGTGACGTTATTTTGTTTCGATGTTCTAAAAATATTCGTTTCCGAGTTTACCCACACTTAAACGTAATAAAGCGTATTGACATTGAATATATAAAACTTTGAGCGAACTTTTTTGGTATCAAACTTTTTTTCAAGCTTTTTTAAAATATCAAAATGCCAATTTCACTGCTAGGCGACTAAAGTACAAGTAATTAATCAAAAAAATCGTCAAAAAAATTTTTGCGTTAAATTCACTGCTTCAAATTTCTTAAGACGACAAGTTTTGGTGCAAAATTACAGAAAAAAAAAACATTTACTATTCGAAAAATTTGCGTGAAATGCGGATAAAAACTAAAAATCTTAACTCATCTTTAATCGTTTATTGAATTCTATTAGAAGGCGAAAAGTTGTCATGCAATGCAATTTTTCAATTTTTTTAAAGCAAAGATGAAAGTGAGAAAACTTCCTTGAAAAGATGTAAACGTTTTCTTGATTTTATGAAAGTTTTTTTTTCTTTTCAATTGAAATGAGAAAAAACAAACAAACAAGGCGCAATAATGCTTGTGAAGGATTTTCCCATTTACATAATTTGCTTGCTTTCGGGAAAAATCGAAGAAGTGAGCAATTTTTTCGGCGACAACTCAGAAATTTTTGAATAAAAAGTTTTAGTCGAAAAAAAGCGTAAAATAGTTTTCATTTCATATTTTTGAAGAGCGAAAAAATGAGAAAAACAAAATGAAATAACTTACCATTTGAGAAAAATCAAAAGTAAATTAAATTGTGGTTCACTAAATAAAAGCACGAAACTGTACACAAAATGCATAAAAAATTGATTATCCGAAATGAAGTCGAATCGAGTGAATTGAAAAACTTTATTGAAAATGAAAATCCGAATAATGTTGTTCTGAACACGGAAAACAAGTGTGAAATTGTTTTTGAAATTAGTTAGAAAACACCAAATAGTGAATAAATGAGCAACGAGCTTATTCTTTATTTCAAAAGCACGACAAAGAAGTTTAAATGCTAGTGTCATCGACGCTCGAATCGGTGATTGGATGCATTGAAGCTTTTCCGTCATTTCTAAATTCGAATAATAGTAATAATGATATCCCATTGTTTGATTTTTTGAAATAAGAGACAAATAAACACATGAAACAATTTCACAATCTGATTGTCATTTGATTTTCGTTTCTTAATTTAATACAAAAATAAGTTTTCATTTTCGTAGAAATATTCAAAAAGGCTTTAGATGAACGAAGCGATCTCTTTTATAGCGATTTTCACTTTTTGGCACCACTCGCTCTCTAACTCCGTCTTAACTTTTGGCAATCTCTCGAAAACTCGTGCTGCAATTCTCTATGGATCAGTGACGGATCTATTAACGTCATTACGAGCTCCGTAGTCGTAGAAACGGTGCTTTTACGCTTACGTCAACGACTCATCCTTCGTGACGCAAAACCCAAATCTCATTCATTCATCAATTGCGAAACTTTTTTTTCTTCGGTATTTTCTCAAAAGCCTCTTTTACGCTCCATCTTTTGTGCTTTCATCAGTTTCGATTATTGATTCGACCACTTTTATTCTTCGATCGAAATTTTCCGATTCAAAAGCGTTTGAAATTCGTTTTTCATCAAATTTACTTGTAATTTAGGTAAAATCGATTGACTATGCTAACAGAAAGAGAGAAAGAGAAAGAAGTGAAACTATTAGCTTCAAAATTTCATGCGACTATCTTGTTTTCTGAGCAGATTGAGAAGAGGGATTATATTAGTTTGAAGAAGAGTTTCGACTCGGCTCAAAAATTTTAATTAAACATAAAAATATGACACAGAAAATTCAATAATTAACCAAACAAAATTCTAAAACATGTTTATGAATACAAAAGCATCCAAAACCATTTTGAACTTTTTGTAATTATAAAAAGTTAAGACTTTCATTAATTTTTTCCGACTCTCTGTTTTTCGAAAATTGTTATTCAACAAATTTCGAGAAAATTTAATTTTTTTTTCAAACGCAACAAAAGCAATGCGAGACAAAGACATAATATATACACGGTCCCAAAGTCATGTGAGAAATGATAACAGACGAAAAGTTGAGACAAACAATGAAGCGAACGAATGTTTGAAAAAATTTGTGTTTAGAAAATGATTGAAGGCGAAACAAAGCAACGGCAAACGCCGGAATCCAGCGTAAAGCGATATCCGATAAGTCGCATTCGAGTGACTCTTCGCAATATTGTGCAATATACAATTCCGCTTTATATCGATTTGTTACATAAACAAAGTTTGCAGCTGCAAAAGGTTTCTTTGTTTCTCTTTTGTTTATTGAACTCTTTTTTTTAATGTTTCATTTTTTATTTTAGTTTAAAAGCGAAAAAAATTGGGAACTTTTCAATAAAGAACAGGTGAATGCGACAACTACTGTGAAGCAACTGAAGTTTTCGGTCGCCGAATTGGAAAGATTAAAACATCAAGTGGTTCCTGAGGACTTAAAGCAATTGGAGAAAGAGATTGCTCCCATTCGTACTCAAATAATCGCTGCGATCGAAATATTTTTCGAGGAAAATAAAGAAGTGAAAGTGGATGAATTATCTTTTACAGAGGACAATGTTTGCCCGCAAGTCGAAGATAATTGTTTAGATTTTAATGAAAGCAGTGATACTCAGCAACAAATAGAAATTCTCGAAACAAGGAATCTTCACACTGAACGAACTATTTTAAAAGCTTGGACCATCTTAACTAATGAACTTTCTAGTCTTCATTCGATGGTTAATACTTTAGCTTCTTTCGTTGCGGTAAAAAAACGTTTTATTTATTTTTTATTTTAATTTTTTTTCTTTAGACTCAAAAAACTTATGTTGATAATATTGAAGCCAATGTTGATCATGCCGCTGAATGCGTCGGTGAAGGAGTTCAAAGCTTATCAAAGGTTAGGGTTTTATTATAATATTCTTGCCGAAGTTCTCATTTAGTTAAAAGTCTCAGAATTATTACAGATAGATAAATTTTTACATTTTAAGATTTTGATTAAAAATTATTTTTTCAATTCTCAGGCTGCTGCGCTAAAAAGAGCGATGCTACCCATGACGGGCGCATTTTGCGGTGGTATTATCGGAGGACCTGTTGGTATGTACGCGGGTTTGAAAGTGGGTGTCGCCGCTGCCGCACTCGGCAGTTTGGTCGGTTATTTTGGTGGAAAAGCTTTAAAAAACTCAAATTCAAAATATGACGATAACGAATTCGAAATGTTGACTTATGATTCTTCTAATTCGATGGAAAAGAAAAGCAATTAACTTTTGTAAATATATTTTCGATTTGATATTTGAAATGATTTATAATGATAATGTTGCACCTCCACATTTTTGAAAGTTTTTGTGATAATGAGCAACTTTGAATGCAAACAAATGCTTATCATTCGTTATACTGTAGATCCATTATCATCTTAGACAGAATTTCTATGAAGAAAATTAAACATTTTGCTTAAGAGAGTACACGAAACGAATTATACAGTAAAACCTTCCCTAACGGACACCAATCTTAAGCGGTCATCTAGGACACAAAGATAAAATAAAAACCAAACATTTTTCTCTTGAAAACGTCATTATTTGCGGAAACCCATTAACTTCTGAATTCATCGACAAGTTTGTTTATATGTCGTTTTGTTTTTATTAATCATATTTTATATGCTCTAGAGAAATAATCGCTGCATAATTCGAATGATTATACATTTTATTGTTTTTTCTCTCCACGTGCGAGTTCATTTTGTTCCAAAATCATACAACAGGTTCTTGGAAAAGCACCTTTTAAGAAACGCGAAGAGACTAAATAAAAAGTTTTAACGAAAAATTGTTTAGGAATCACCATCAAAGCAAAAGTCAAGACTTCCTCTGTAACGATGAGTGTGAAAATGAACTAATCTCGAGTACTTTTAACGAGAAACGCTTTTGCCACCTGATCGGCGATCGATAGTTGATCGATGACCAAATTTCGAAGAACACAACTCCTAAATAGCCTCAATGTATTTTCTTTAAGCTTGAATTCGCCTTTTGCAATTCGCAAAATGCGATTTGGGACTCTATCTTCATTGTAGTGAGTTTCAAGTTGATCGTCGTAAACGAAAGCCCGAAATCCTAAGTGATGAAAATGGCTAAAATTTGAAGCACTTCTTTTACTCGTTGTGATAAGCTCACCCAAAGAAATAGGTGAGTTTCTCTGCTCAAGTTTGTTTTGCTTTTTTACTGTCAAAATTTTCTCATTTTTCTTGACATTCTTCAACGAAAGAGCTTATCTTCAGCTGTCTTGGTATTTCTAACTTTTAGTCAATAATTCTTATCATTTTTACGCCTGTGAACTGATCTAATATTTGATTTCAGTGAGTTTGAGATTGAGTGATGAGTTGAGTTTTGATTTCGATTTTATTTGAAATATTCGGCTAATTTTAATTGCAAGTTTTACTCGCGCTTATAAATACAGAGAAAGCACAATAAAAGTGGAGAAAGCTCGATTACTATCAACAAGTTATTTATTGCTTAGTTTCGTACAAAACTAAAGCTAGAAAATCAAAGACTCACAATTGGATCAATAAAAAAAATCAAAAGATTCAATCGATTGTGTTTTTCGACGGCAGCTTTGCCATTTCATCTAATTTGAAATTACGCGTAATGTAAACATTGGTATCTAGAAATCCTCTTGAGATATCTCGCGTCAAAAACACTCGATCATAATTTAAAATTAGACAGCGACTAAGTTATAATTTAATCATTCTGCTTGTTTACTGACGAAAAAGTCTTTGAAAGTGTTTAAATTCATTTTTCTTTTTTGATAAATTATTTCATTTCTGCTTTTTTCGTATTTTAAATAATTTTTTTTTCAATGACTGAATTATTATCACAAAGGCGCGGATTTTGCTTACAGCGCACAACATTCACATGATAACAAAAGTTTTTCATATAGTTTTGAAGTACAATTTCTCGAAGAATAACTGTAAATGTGTAATGCGTAATTCAATAACATAAAAACACGTACTTTTAAGCTAAGTAGCACGCAAAACTAATTTTTTTTTCAAAGATTTAAATCTGAGAAAAGCGGTAAATCATATTAATGAGCAAAAAAACTTTCTAAACTATTTGAAAAGTTTGAAAATTGCCTGTTGTAACGGCGAATTTGTTTGCATAACTGATTTCGCATCACTCGAATTTAGCGAGGTATGCAATTCAGTTGTGAATCTTACTAACAAAGAGTGAAAAGAAATTTTTTTTATTGCACTTGAGCGATTTTCTTTTCTTCGGGCCATTTCGAAAATATTTTCAAGAAAATCACACAATCCTCTCAGCGATGAAAACTACGATAGTCGATTCACTCTGTAGTTCCTGCGATTTAAGTTAGATTTTGTTCAACTAGATTCGCAGCTTTTCTGCCTCATTGTTTACGAATCAACTTTGCGTCAACATATTAGCTTCTCATTTAATATTTCGAAGATTTAAGTAAATGAAAATAAAAATAATAACGCGAATTAACTTTTTAAATTCGGCAAACTTGATACGCGAACTCTATGAAATTTTGTTTCGAGTTATTTTCAACTTATTTTTTATCCATAAAATCTGTCTGCAAAAATTGTTTGCGTTAGCGATCAATTTTTTAACTCGAAAACTGCGCGAGATCATAAAACCGAGCAAAAATTATTTATTGCCAGGCGGAATCAAGTTTGCGTCTCACTGATTTTCTTTTCGCTTTTAAAAATTGATCATCGCACAAAACCTTATTGTGCTCGAACCGAATGAAAAATTTATGACGAAATTGAACGATGAACACTTCATAATCGTTGAGTAACAATTTATTTCGATTTTATTCTCGTCGCAGACATGTTATTCGCTGTTTTAAAACGCTTACACCAGCGAAATTTTCTGCAAAATTAACGTTTCTTCATCAGTTTTTTAAAGATTAACAATGGAAATGCTGAATCGATACTCGAAAAATCATTTTCATAGGAAAAACAAGTCGATTTTGAAGGGCAAGTTAACATTGTTCAGCGTTTAAGATTAATTTTATCGTTTGTTGACGATAAAAATTGTTGCACATTTCAGTAATTTTATTTCCTTAATTATTTGTTTACTTATAACCGCTTTATTTCAATATTGATTCAAACTACTACAAAATTTTTCGCACATTCGAGTAAATTTGTTCTTGTTTACTCGAGTGCATCTCTTCGCGCATTTTCAAATTTATTCACATTTTCTTTCGCATTCACAATGTTTGTTTAGTCTTTCAATGCAACTGAGCAAGGCAACAAATTTTTTAATCTAGACACTTTGTCTGATGCAATAAATAAATAAACTAAATACAATTTTTTAAATCCGAAACAAATGTCGGCGTTGAAAAACAATTTGCCTATTTTCCGGGTCGAGATTTGATATCGAATTTACCGTAAAAAGAAAAGAATCGAGTAATTATATGGCGTAAAGCAAATGAAAAACAAATTTCATTCACTATGATTTGCGATGGATCAACGTAAATCTTTGTTTTGTATGAGTGTTTGAATATTTTTTTCTAAAAAATGTTATATTCTAGATCAAAACATGCTGATGATCTTTTGTATCACAAAAGTTTCTCCAATCTTCTTTCTCTTGTTTAATATTTACGAGTTTTTAACTTACGTCTGAATTATTGAATTTCGATCGAGTGTTTTTTATTTTTATTTTTATTTTATTTTTTCCACACTATCATTCAATGAGTTAATTCAGTCGCCTGATCACTTTAAAAAAGATTGAATAGCGTGAAAACAACTTCTTTAAAGCTTCTTGTACAGTGACTGCCAAAAACTTTATCTTTCTTTATTTAAAACAGTTTTATTTCAATAATAAATAGATGAATAAGACGAGCAACTTTGTGGCAATTACTATAAACGCAAATATAAATTTTTGAAGAGCGCTTTGAATTTTAAAATGGCAAACCAGCTAAATCTATTCAAATTTCGAATCTCACGTTGAACGCACATTTTCACACGACACACGTTTTGTGATGAAAATGAAAATATTTTTTAGCCTTCATTTACTTGTATAGATTGTGAAAAAATAAACAAATAAATCAGACATTTTAGAGATTACTAAATCATATTTGAAACAAAAAATGATAAACAAAATTTGAAAAATAAGTTAAATGCACTTTGTTCTTGATTTTGCTTTTTAGGTTATATAATGCAAAAAAAAGTGATCGATACAAACTCTATTTAAAAGCGACTATTTTCGTGAAAATACACTCACGTTAGATAGCAATTATTTAAAGTGTTATACACAATTTATTTTTTCTATTTTAGTATCAAATGCTAATACGTAGCTTCAAAATGTTTATGTTTCGCTTTAACATCTGTTTTTTGGTTAGTAATATCTTTTTTTTACATAGAGAGTAAAAAATAGAAACAATACCAAAAAAAAAACTTCTTCGCGAGATGTTATTTCAAAGCATAAATAGCAAAAAATTGAAACTATAATTTTAATACACGTTTCACAAATTTTTTTTATTTTTATTTTTCTTTGTAAATATGTTTATGTTTCGACAGAAACTCTATTTGGTGTATTACATTTTAGTTATTTGATCATCTATATTGAAATTTTGTGCAAAAAAAATTGCACAAAGATAATATTGCTACATGTTTATCTGCGGTCTACATTCTTATCTCTCTACGCAGTATTTCCATTTTTTCCCCATACACAACTTTGAAGCAATCTGCCTCATCTTTCTCAATTTCATTCTCTGCTGATTTCTCGACCTTTCGTCACAAAGCATTGTTATGTTTCAAAGCAATTATTTTCAGATTCAATTTCTTCAAATTTCAGTGAAAATTAAACAGAAAGAAACGACGGTTGACTTGAAAAGTATGAAAAGAATCCAAAAATGCAAAATAAACACTTAAAATGGCATTTGTCGCTTAAAAACTTTCCAAAAAATCAGAGAGAAACTTGTCAAAATGTTTGTACAGTCAACGACAGAATGTTTTGCGATTATATTTCATCGATTTCACCAGTTTCGTATGGATAAGATAGTAGAACATTCTGTCATTGACTGTGTCTCGCAACTGGAAGTTTGCGATATTGCAATTGTGTTTATGTTAATTTCCTTGAAAACGTGAAAATTCGTTCCACTATTTTTCAGATGCGATAGTGCGAGTGTAGCAAAGCGGTCTATCTGTCTCATGTTCACCATTATGAAATATAGTCTCTCACAAATTCGACACTCATTTGCCGAAATTGGAAATTTTGTGTGTTTGAAGAGTGCAAAAGGCGATCTTTCAATGAAAGCAGGTAGCGACTCTCCATTCTGTGAACATTTTTTTTTCTGAACCCCTGCGGTTTTCAATTTTTCTTTGAAGATGAAATCCTGCCATTAAACTGTCAAAGAATCGACTTTGATTTTGAACATTTACGAAGGCAAGCTGTTATTGTTGCTGCCTTGTCGCTTGTCGCAAACATCGCGTTGGCTATTTATGCATTCATTTGCACTCTTCTAAAATGCTCCACATCTACAACTGCTTTCGTCGTAAGTTCGTTTATTTGCTTTAATTTTTTTTTATTCGAACAAACACATTAAGCAAACGCCTGAAGTTTCGCCGCTAATGCGTTTAATAATTTACCATATAAAAGGTTGACTGCATGCTTGATGTACTCTCAAGTCTCATCGTGTTCTGGAGATATTATGGATCGCATCATTTCTGCGCGACGAGAGCAAGAGAGCAAGCCGCCTGTCTCTACCTCGGAGTGATGTTCATCGCTTCCGGAATAGCGGTCGCTGTGAAAGCGACAGTTGATCTAATTCAAAGGGTTGGAACGATGCCCGTAAGTGAAACGAAACGCTAATGAAAGAGTTGTGAAAATAAAAAATCGATCGTTTTGCCCACAGAATGAATTGATGCTTTATCTCTCCATATCTGGTGCCGTCATTTGGTTCGCTCTGTTCGTCGCTAAATTGATTTTATACCGAAAAATGCGAAGCGACTCGATTTTTCTCGATGGTAAGCTCTGACCGCATTCTCTTATTTTGATCTCGACCTCACATTTGTGCTTCCCTCGAACAAAAAGCGATCAATTCGTGTGTAAGTGCAATATTCGCAGTCGTTTTCATCATTTTCAACACAGTAATCGATTATTGCGACGATATATGGTATTTAGATGCAGTGATCAGTGCAATTTTGGCTGCATTTATGTCCTTATACGGATGCCGTGTACTACGCGAAAGTTTCTCGGTGCCAACTGCGAACGGTTATATCACGATTCCGTGAGAAAGAGACAATTGAAAGCATCCGTTTATTTGGGTGTAACGTAATCATCTCGCATAATTCATTCACAAAATCTCAATTCTAGAGAATAACAAGTAGCACAATTAACATTTTGTAAGTTTTAATTTTAAAAAGTTTTTTGAAATTTGTTTGTTAGTTTCTATTTTTTCAATTATTTTTGTAATTTCATGGAAGATCTAAGATCGCGAAAGAATCTGCTCGTATTATCGCTGGTTCTTAAGAAACAAATATTTAAATAAACGTTTTATTCTGTTTTGTGGCTTTGTTTTCTTCTTTTTTTTCGGAAAAATGATCATTGCAAATCTGAATCGCAATTATTGCTCGCCGCTTGAATACCATTTCCATCGAAATTATGTTGCATAACTGTTTCCATAGGTTACGGGTACGAAAATTCGTTACCCTCTCAATTAGGGGACATATTTAATAACTTTTTTCGCTCTCGTGTTTTTTGCGAATCGAAAAAATGATTTGCGAAAGCAAAATGAATGCCTTCACTCGAATTATGCTTTCGATGCGAACAGTGCTTCTCATGTTTTTCGCTCTTTACGAGAAGACCAGATTCGCGTGTTTCGCTGCGACTACACAGTCAAGTGTTGATAAAATTGATTGTCTCGTGAACGAAAAGAAAGGATATTCGGATCCGCAAAATATTTATAATTGTTACTCTTATCAAATCTGCTGTCTCGAATATGGAAGAGCGACGTGTTGTGGAACGAAACCTTTGTCTCAAGTATTGTAAGTCGCAAAAAGTTTCGCTTGATTACTTCATTTTGTCAAAATACTACTTTTGTATTAAGCTTACCGTTTGCACTCAACGCAGTATTGAAGAGTATAAATAATCGAAAGAACTTTTTGAGAATACTTCAAACGCATTTTCGTTAAAGATTTGCGAAGTGAGGCAGAAAATTGCTTTAAACTCAACTTAAAGCGAACTTATTGCCTCGATAAGTAGATAATAATAAGCGGAATTAGCGATTTTTGTGTTGAAATAATCAAAAAAATTTTATTTTATTTTATAAAAATTACTTCAACTGTTTGTTTAGTTTTATCAAATATTTGAAAAATGACAATTTGAAACCTTTTTCATATTGAAATTTAATTTGCATCATATATTGCGCCATTCATTTGTTTTTTTTTAATTTTTGTTATTTTAATGCATAAATTGCTTCGATCATATTAATTAAGTAAATTTGAAGCTTATTTCTTATAAGCTTTTCATTATAAACTAAATTTTTATTTTTCTGTTAGCATTGAATGTGCTCTCATGAATTAATGAATTTAAAGAACAAAAGTGATTCATAAAAACGAGTTTCAACTGTATTTGTTCTTTTGCAAAAACTGCTTTCTTCATTGAGTTTGGATAAAAAAGTAAGTTTAGGTTAATTTTTCTTTAAAAAAATCAAAAGTTAGTAAGCCGGTTTTGTGTTTGTTTTCAAACGTAAAAACTCTTCTAAATTTAGCTTCGACTCGTAAAAATTCAACTCAAATAAAAGCTCGATGTGTAAATTTTGTTTTATGATGTTGTTCTAGTCTTGTAATTATTAGTATTTTCTTTTTTTCATTTTCTTCTGCTAAAAATCTGCTCTGTTATTCATTATTAGTTCTTTAAGAAGCTTAGAAAGAATCGAGTTTCTAGTTTTCTAGATAAGTTTAGAAAAAAGTTTTCTGTTCATATTTTTTTAAACTAAAAGCAAAATTTTTTATATGATTTGCTTTTAGGAATTTAAATATGTAAAAAAATTTTAAGAGAACCAATCATTGTGAATAAGGTTAATGAGAATCAATCAATCAATCAAATTTATTTTGTAAGACATAATGTCCTTATATAAAAAGCTTTAGAGATTCGACATTTGGCTTCGATCGTAATTGTGTTTTAAAGTAAAGTGGTTTGTGTTCTAAAGAGAAAAGTTCCGTCGGAAGAGTTGATTTGAATAGTTTCAATGAGTCGCTTATGCTTTAGAAATTATTTAAAACTGACACAAACGTCGTCTATTGGTCAAACAATTTTGCTTTAGTGCCACTAAAATATTTTATTTAATTCTTAATTTTAAATAATCTCTTAATTACTTTTTTGATTTTTTTAAAACAATTCAAAATTTATGTCAGAAATCCATTAATTAAAAATGCGATGAATAATGTAAAATTGTTTTATTCTTTATAGCCGAGTGCCATATTAAAATTCTCTAATAAATATGAAAATAAAATTAAAAGTTTAAATTTTATAAGTAGATTAATTTTTTAAATGTTGTAATTTGAAAAGTAAAATAAATGTTCAAGAAAAATATTAAACCATCGCTTCGATATGATTATTCCTACTTTTCAAAAATTGATTCAAATTTCCCATCGTGAACAATAAATGTGAAAGAATGTTTAAGTAATTTTAAATTTTTTACATTTTAAATGAACAATTTTGAACAACTAAAGTGAACAAATATTTAATTGAAAGACTATGTAAACAAGTTGCGTTTTTATTATAAATTTATAGTTTAAAGCGCTTTTATTTAGCTAAAATAAAAAATTTTTATCTTTTTATCGCATAGTTAATGAAAAGCTAATAAATAATTCAATAGACCGTAAGCTGAAAAAGTTCTCTATAAAAGATGAGCGCAGTTTTGTGAATTTAGCGAATAAAAATAAAAAACATTTTTTTGTTTCGATTTTTTATGAAAGTAAAATGGAATCACTATTAAACCGAAGCATTCGATTTGTGAAGTGAACGAAAATAATGTTGCATTTGCTTTTTTGTATTTGCGCGCTTGAAAACTGAGATTCGGCGGTTTCATTGTCATTATTTCTTTCATTCAAGTCATTTCAAACAGAAAATTGTATTCCGCTTTTCTTTCGCTACTCATAAACTTTTCAAAAAGCTAAATTTTAGAAGTCTTTGAGCAATCTTTTGTTGATTGAAATCAGCAATTTTTTGTGTGCTGCTGCGCTGTTTGTCAAAAAGTTTACAAAAGCTTTTGAGTTTAGCAAACTTAATAAGAAGTTTTTTATGATTCTTGATAACAGTGACCATTGTTGAGTTTACTCTTTAGAAATGAAGAATTTTATTGTTCTATAGTAATTTTAACTTCAATGAAAACAAAATTAACTTAAAAGATAAGATCGAGAAGCTTATAAATGAGTTTTTAAAATTTTTTTTGCAAATTTTTTTTTTGTTACATCGTAAATCAATTTTTTGTGTACTTTACGAAAGATTTCATTTAAAAATCAATTTCACAGAGGAAGTGAATATAAAACATATTTTTCTCATAAAACCTTATTAATACTTATTTATATTTTTAAAAAATTATCTGAAAAACAATTTTTAAAATGAAGCTACTAATTGATTCGAATTAAGTTGAGAAAGGATTGAAAAAGAAATCGAGCTTCACAAAAAATTCACAATCGATAATTCAAGTTACTTTTTTAGAAATGTCTTCTCATATTATAAAAATCTACAAAAATCTACGCAGCTTACTTGATCTAATTACTTTCCCTATTTGACTTTGACAAAAGCCGTTCTACTCTATTCAGAGCAAAAAAAAGTTTGTAATATTGCAAAAGAGAAAAACTTTTTTTTGTTAAACAGATACGTCGCTTACGATGCGTTCAAAATTAAAAAAAAAATTGATATTCAATAAAATTATTTTACTCTTTGTTAAAATATGAAAAGATACGAAGCATATTAAGTTTATTTTTCTTACCATTAAGCTACTCATTTTCATTAAAATGCCTTGAATTTACTGCGTACAGAATAAAAATTTACATTACAAGCCTTTAAGTATAAGAATAAATTTGAATTTTGATCATCATATTCAAATAAAAGAAAGTATAAGAAATTAATTAATTCCACACTCATTAATAATTCATAAGTATTCCTGATCAGCCATTTTTAAATTTCTTTTATGTTCGAGATTAAAAACTAATTTCCAAAATGTTTTATCATTCGAGATAAGCTCTTCCAATCAGAGTTTGATCAACATTTACTCTTACAAGTAGAAATCTTTAAATAATTCGGCACAATTCTTTGATGTGCATTTCTCACTACTTTCAACGAAATCATATTACATTGACTTTATATGTCTAGCAACTCGTTTATAACTACATCAAATAGTGAATGCATCAGTAGGAAAGTTGGATCGATAATCATGTATTTCCGCAAAAAAATCTATTTGATGCTAAGTTCAATAGAAATCGTTACATCAGAATCATATTTCTAATGAAAACTGCTATTTCTCTCTCTCTCTCTCTCCTCTCTTATCTACACTCTCTCACTATGTCATTAAGCTATAATACATTTAGTGTAGAGAGACATGTCTTGCCAAGATTCTGTTCAAACTCATTATAATCAAATCTTTAATATGATCTAGTCGGAGAAGCGACTGAGAAAAAAAATCTCGCGCATTATTGAGTAACTAGTCTGAAAAAATGTCTCGCCTGTTTTTTATTTTTGATTTTTTTTCATTTTTCTCAAGAGTGAACGAACTGAATTTGCACAGAATTTTATTCTTTGTTGACACATGCTGTGTAAAATCAAATTTAGAATTTTTTTTTCTTAATCTCATCGGGCCTAGTCTGTTCTTTATTTGCATTTATTTATTTATTTAAATAGCTTAGAAAATAAAAAAAGTTTTGAGGCTTTGAATTAAAAAACATTTCATTAAAAGTTTATCAAAACTTTTGAATTTTAATTTAAAAATTAATTATCGCAATTTTTTTTATCAAGAAACATTTACACTTGTTATTTCAAATGTTAATTATTTCATCCATGTTTACCAAGATAAAATTTAATAAAACTTGATTAAAATATTTTAATTATATAATTTTCAAATAACCAATGTTTAATTTCACATGCTTTTATGCATCTCGTGCTTATATCAACAAAATTATTTAAAACATTTTGCTTATTTGATTATTAAAAAAAATGATTGCGTTAAAAACTAAATCATTTCTATTGAAAATAACAAGAAAAATTGTATCAGAAAAATCACTAATCATTGAATTTTCTTTAAAGAGATCTTTGAATATTTTGAATATACTTTTAACGAAATATGTTCATTTAGAAGTTTGGTTAAAAATCTTGATCTTCACTTGATCGACTTTTTTTTGAAGGCGTATAAAAAAATCAAACGAAATTTATTAAAAAATATTCCACGAATTACATCTTTTTAATCGTTTTACTTTCTGCATCATGAACCATAAATAATTAGAATTAAGTTAAAAGTTTCGTTTTTTTCAAAAATTATATTTATTAGTTTAAATTAAAGCTTGATTCATCTTTTTTCAAGTGGAAGCAACTTATGAAAAAGTTAAAAACTTAAAGAATATTTGTTTCAAAGTTTTCGCTTTAATATTATTTGTCATATTTTAATATCATATTCACAAATTTTAAATCGTGATTAAAAGCAAAAATAACACAAACATTAAAATGTAAGTCAATTAGTGTCGAAAAATCGCTCGATAATTGTGTGGGTCAGCAAAAATAAATTGGTTCAAGGCTTAAAACGTGATCAGTGATCGCGTAATCTCACGCTTCGCATTCTGAATGAGTTCTGTGTGCACACAAAATTTCGAAAGCCAGTGAAAATGAGATGAAACTTCTGTATTTGAGTTGAAAGCGGAAACACGTTTATCAATTTGGTTAATGCTTATTTCTCATTTTAGTAGCAAACGTTGCATTGATATTTCATTCATTAGCGCAATGTAAATACAACAATCACACTGCGAATACACGTTTTTATGAAATATGCGATACAGTGCGACACTGGAAGATTTATTCTACCTCATTTATATACTTGACGTTTTTTGTTTTATTGATATTTGTGTTTCGCAATCAATATTTCGACGCATTGTAAACTTTTGAAAGAAGGCAAGCAGAGTTTTGCATTCACGAAAAGTATTTGTAACGAGGAAGTGAAGCGTTTGTCAGTCGTGAGATCGTCGCAGCCGTGTATTGAATTTGAATTCTAACCTAAGAGATTTTGTATTTGATTTTTGCTTTCTGTTTTTTTTCACAAAAAAATTTTTCAAAAAATTCGGAACTTTCTACGAGAATAAGCAAAGTTTCGAGATGCATCGTTAATAAGAGTGAAACAAAGCGCTTTCAAAGTGAAGCGAAAATTTGAATTGCAAACGAAAAAGTTATTTCAATCGCATCGAAAGCGAATGCATTCTCTTCTCTGTATATGATTGTCTGCGCGCAACGAGATTTTAGCTTTGTTCGAACATAGAAATGTCGAAAGTGGCCGTTGTTTGAGAAGCGTTGCTAGTATCGAATTTCGAAAAATGCAAGTTCTGCAAATAATAGTGAGTGCAAACAGTAAAAATAAGTGAAGTAGCGTTTTATGTGTATTACTGTTGTATAAGATGTAAACGAAAGAAAAGCAAATGAAATTTTCGTTCGTATTATTACTACTACACTACAGATGGGAACAAGTGACTCTTTGGGGCGGACTGTTCGCTTTTCTCGCATTACTCGCGCTGATAATGTATTGTCGAAGAGGTGACTTTTACGTCGCTGAAGGAAAGCCATTTCGAGAACGGCTATGCATTTGTTGTCGGAGTAATAAGGTGAAGGATTGCGACAATTACAACGAAAACGATCGAAGAACGACGCCAAAAGAACATCAAATCGAAGAGAATGGTGGCCAATTAATCACATCCAGTGTTTGAATTAGATTTTTTCTCATTCTATTACCGGAAGATGCGCGATGTTTACTCTAATCTCTGTTACATTTTTTTCCTATGTAAATATATGCTAATAGCGACAGATAAATGACTTTTGTAATTTTCGTTGTAATAGCAAAAAATAAAAATAAAAAATACTCACACATGATAAAAGTGAAGCGAGAGTCGAGATGAAAATGCATGCAAAATAAAATTAAGATAAACTACGCTCACAAGTAGTTGGGCAACGGAATTACACTTTCACTCAAAATATTTCAAATACAGCTTGTAAAATTTTTTTATAGAAAAAAAGAAGAAATGAAGTTCTATGCTACTTTATTCGAGATGCTTTTTCACGTCTAACGCTTGCAAAAAGTTGAGATTTCTATTATGGATTATATTTTTATTTTCTGAAATATTTAGACTTTAACTTTATAAAACAAGAGCTTCACTCTATGTTTGATCGTATTAAATTTAAATTCTCCAAAGTGTCAATTTATAAAATTGAAATTTTTTTTTAACATTCTGCTTTACGTTGCTGTCAAATGTTTCTATGAAAAGCGATTTCAGCCTTCGTTCCTCACTCGTTTTAAATTAAAAAATTGATAAACGTTTTATTTTGTTTTTTCTTACTCAAAATATGCTAAAAAAACAAAATTTTTAATTAGTCGATTTTTAATAAAGCTTATAAAAATTATTTTTCATTTTATTTTCATTTTACTTTGCGATTAAGCACATTTTAAAATGATGTAAAATTGTGACCACATTAATAAATCTTTCATATTTAAAATTTAAATAATTAATAAATTAAACAGCATATTAATGTGATGCTCAATTTTACAAGTTTTAAAATTGAATATTAGTTTTGAATAGGGAACAACAGTCAAGCACTGCAAGAGAAAGTGAAAAGTTGAAAAATGAAAGCAGAAAAGGTTCGAAACTTGAGCTTTATCAATTAGTAATGGTAAGCGATTTCTACCGATACAGCCATTGTGAGCAAACGTCGATAGATCAGTTAAGTTTCTTCGTTCCAAAAATAAAAATGAGCAAACAAAGAGCAGCAATTCCTTTTAGCCGCCTGTTCGCAACTTGCGAACCGTGAGTGATCAGTACTTTTCGATTGCGTTTCAAACATGTATTTGGAAAAGTGAAACTGTTAATAATGGATCAAAGAGCGAATGGTGGCAATCAAGCGATCACTTGTTTTCGGCTTTTGCTTTACTTTTATATTCGATTATGTTTTTTCGAAGGTTTCCGGTTAAAAAGTTTGATCTTCTTTCGCTATTATTTCGATGCCAAATTGAGAATACAAATGATTTCTCAATCGGAAAAAAATATAAAATAAGAAATGAATTGAATCGCAGATTTTAACGAGAATTATAAGTGACACGCGAATGTTTAATAAAATGCTCGATTGTCACGAAATATCAACTCGTTGTCACGATTGTGTTCTAAATTAGAACATTCTAAATGATGCCGAAAAGCTTACAACTATATGTATTGCTTCAACGCAAAAAAAAAATCATTACTGATTATTGGCATTGTTTGGTATCTTTGCGTAAAAGAAAGTAAAAGCGTGTTCACAGCAAAGCTTGAGAGGAGACGTCGATTTTTTAAGCGTCGCATTTTTCGAATTACCGTTTCGAACGCTGTTCGAATTTGGTGCGATGGGTGCCGGAGCTTCGTGTGCCAGTTCACTAAACGAGAACATCTCTGAAATCTCTGCGAATTATGTGAAATGGAAGGACAAGAAGCGGCTGTCCGCATGGTCGCACTCAGTAAACAAGCGTTCGTTGCGAGCGTCGACCAAAAAACCGCGGCAAAAAATGGCGAAGAGTCGTTCTCAAAGCGTTCAAAGCGATGCCGATACCAATTGTAAACGATCGCGCTCTCAGCGAAAACTTAATTGTGATCATTGCGATGAAAAAGCTCGATTAAAGGAGGCAGAAACTAGCAACGATAACGATGCCGTTGCTTCTTCTTCGAAGTTTGAGAACAAATGCGATGAAAGCGAATTAAAACGAACGTCAAACTCAGATTTGGGCGAAGATAGTGCGAAATCCTCTGCTGTTGAACATTTCTCGGAGAAACACATTGTCGGATGTGAAACGGAAGAGCAAACGAGAATCGATGATGAAGAAGAAGAAAAAGAAGAGAAAGAAAAGTGCGATAAGATCGAAGAGAATGAGAAATTAACGGACACCAGTTGCAATGAACAAGACACGAGTTGTGAACAGCAGCAATGCGAAGAAGTATTTGAGAAAGAAGAATGCGCCGAGAGAATCGAAAATGATATGAATGCGAACGGATCCGGTTACAAAGTAATCGACTCACTACAAAATTTACAATTTAATAGTAGCTTGGAACTCGTGGATGAAAAAGAAGAAGAAGAGTTCGACAATGTGAGTGTTGTCAGCATACACACAAGTGAAATTGATTTTGACGAGAAAGCGAAACATGATTTGCTGCATAAGAAGCTTTTGGAAGTTGAGGACACCGTTAATGCCATTGAATCCGATTGTAGCTCTAGTGGAGATTGTAATAGCAAATGCAACAATTGCAGTTTATGTAAAGTAATCACCGGTGGTAATGATGTGAATTGGGACGAACTCGACGAAGATGTGTTCAAACTGATGGAAGTGATTGAAAAGCTGAGCGCACTTTTAGCTGAAAAAGAGCAAAAACTTGCAGAGAAAGAGAAGACAAACATTCCATTGAAAAAGAAAGTCACTCAATTGAAAAAGCGACCGAAACTTGGCATTTTCATCCAGCCGACAAAGGATGGAAACAGGCTTGTGATACTTAAAGACGGCATCAACACGCATCAAGTGGAAGGTGAGTAGCTTTTTGTCATTTTTAAAACGCGGCTCATAA
>NCKU01001878.1:0-22240 GCA_003675995.1 Dinothrombium tinctorium
GATTAGCTTATTTAGTAATTTTAACCAAAATTTTCAAAATGATTTTTGTTCTCCAGCAAAATGTTGAATTTGTCACGCCTTTTGTATTTGTTACTATTTATATAGTGCCGAGCAAAAGTTTTGTCCTTTTGAAATGCGTGTTTAAATTTTGAAAAACTAAGTTTATTAAATCAAAAGATTTAATGCTGATTCTGTTTTAATAAATATCAATCATCAAAAATTTTTAACTATTTTTTTGAATTCATAATTATTTACTAAAAAGGAAGCTTAAAAACTTCAAAATTTTCTTTTTGGAAACTCAAAAACTTGTGTAATTGCAAAAAAGAAAACGTTTATGCATCTAAATAAAGACAACTTCACTCTTAATAAAAATAATAATCGTAAAATTTTTCTAAAATGTTTAAAATTTTCTGAAACTTTTTTATTTAGCCACAATAAAAAAGATTTAACATGGTGAATATGATTGAAATTCAATCTTACATCAAGTGTTTTCGATTTTGAATTTTTTTTATATTTATTTTAAATTTTGTAAAGTTTTAACATTTGCACCGAAAGCAATAGTTCAGCCGACGAATTTTTTAAGACCAATTTCAATCGTTTCTTATTATATTCTCGCGAGTTTTTTCTGCGATTTTTTTATGTAATTTAAGTTTTTTAAGAACCGCTTCGAATTTTTTTGTGCAAGTGCAAACATTCAGTTTAATAATTTCAAAGCGAAATTGAGCTCATTAACAACTGTGAGTTTGTGTGTGTGAGTTTCGCTAGTTTTAATCTTTTTGTTTTTGTTAACATATCAATTTCATAATAAAATCGATAAATGAAAACATATCTGTCGCAAAAGAAATGTTTAATTCACGAAAAAACACGCAGCAAACGAACGGAACAAAACTTTTGCTTGGCACTTTACTACCTGGACAATACCCTGATCTTGCTCGGCGTTTTCCTAAGTACTCTTTTGATATACATTGGACCCTGCACAGCTCTGCATCGAATGTTAATTTAAACTTATGCCTTAGAAAAATCAAATGGCAATCTTTTCGTAAAAATGCATTAAGAATTCAAAGTCTTAAGAAGTGAAGAGAGCAAATAAATTTATCGAAAGCTTGAAAAACTTTTATACAAACGCGTCTTGCTTTTTTAAGCATATCTAAAAAATTTACTTGATTAAGCAAACGCAAAAAATGCAAATTTATATTCGTTACATTGCAAAGTCTTATCAATTGAGACGCTTTCTCTGCAACTGGAAAGCTTGTAGGCGCTCGAAAACATTTTGACACCAAAATTTTTATTGATATGAGAAAAATTTTCCACCGAAATTTCTTGGCTCTCGCCAATTTTTTCGACACAGAAAAAACCCGTCAATTCATTATTTTCATCTTTCAAATTTAATGTTCTTAGAAATTTTATCTCTTTCTTTAACACTGTTAGAAATTCTTAGAAATATATTTTAACTTTATTGAAATTTTTTAGATATGCTTAAAAAAAGCAAGATGCTGCATTGAAATAAAAGTTTTTCAAGATTTTGATAAATTTATTTGCTATCTTCACTTCTTAAAACTTTGAATTCTTAATGCATCTTTACGAAAAGATTGCCATTTGATTTTTCTAAGTCAATGATATTAAATTGACATTCGATGTAGAGTTGTCCACGGTTCCATGTTTATCAATGCATTTAAAACTTAAATTTTGCATTAATGTTAACGATAAAATTATAGAAAATATCATTTTAATCCGATAAATCACTGTGGATGCACAGTGCTGGCCAAAAAGTCATTTTCTCATCTATTTATTGAATGATGAACTAAACTAATTGTGAGTGAGAAAAGAAGAAAAATGCCAAACCAGCAAAGAGAAGCAAAATTATTTTTTCTTTCTATGCTTAAAATCTTTTTTTCAAATTTAAGAAAAATTTTACTATTTATCGAAAGCATAAAGTAGCGCATTAGAGTAATAAAATATGAGTTCTTCGAAAATTTTGTAAAGTTGAAAAGTATGAAGTTATTTAAAAATTTTCAAATATGTACTCAGTTTGCTATCAGCGAAATAAATTGACAATATGAAAATGAAAATTCGAAGTTTTTGATGGTATAAAAACAGTAAATGCATTGATCGAAACCTTAAAAACTGTTTTAAAATAAATCATTCAATTCGTTGCGTAATATCTCATTTTACAGATCGCATCATCTCTTGCGTATATGCATTAATAAAGAAAATGTAAAACTCGCTTTTTTAAAGTAAAATTAGATTTAAAAAAAAATCAAAAATTTTGAATTGAAATTCGGCTGAAAACGGCAACGTTTCATAGCAAAAACGCGTGTCTAAGAGATTATATTAATGATGGAGTAAATAATGTAAATATGAGACTAATAATTGATATTCAATGTTAATCATAATCAAAAGAAAAATTATCAATTTAAAAAAGTAAAAGCAGAATGACAAATTGAGTTAAGTGACATGTTGTTATAGTAAGACAAAAAATTATGAAAAGTTTTTTTCAAGTTGTCAAAAAGTGTTGCAAGTTAAGTAAATAAGTAAAAACATGTTTTAAATATAAAATTAAAATTAAGAAAATTGAAAAAATAGCAAAAATTTCTTAAACAAGATGAAATGATTGATAAAAATTGAACTTGATTCTAAATTTTGAAAGATTTTTACAGGGCTCAGTTTATTTTGGCCCTGAAACTATAAACTAATAAGCAAATTGTTCGCAAGTTCTTATAATTTTTTTAACACAATTTTATTGAAATCTTATTTGAATGTTAAATGAAGCCTTAAATAGTGATTTAATACGAATAATACGCTTGATAAGTTTTTTTCTAGTAAAAATTTTATACGTAAACCCTGACTAAAATTTTTGCTTTCAATGATGTTGGAAGAATAGCTTCACCAATTTTGATCAAATATTTTTATGAAAGCTTTTTAAACGTTTTCATATCAATGATTAATCAAAAATGTTGAGTGAAGCGAATAAATTTAGCATAAAAAATATGCTTTGTTAAAAAAACGATGCCAATGAAAATTTTTTAAGGTGTTTTCAGAAATGTATTCTAACTGTTTTATTCAAATTTTAAAATTTTTTTTATGTGAACGTAGATCTTAGTGCGGAGAGAATGCATGTGAGCAAGTTTTTATAGTGAGAATTCTCCTGTACTCTTCTTATTCTTTTTTAATCATTTTGTTTAAAATGAAAATTTTTAATAAAAAATTTTTACGCTATTATTAAAGAGAACTATGAGCCGATTTGAAATTAAAATTAAAATTAGTATGCTTGTCATATGAAACTTAGTCACTTAAAATCAAGAGAAAGGACATTGAAAATTGCGTCGCTTAGTAATTTAAACGCGAGTTTCATTTTTATTCGTGGGCCAACCATTGTTTCTGCCCCTTATACGCACCGCTTGACGTCGTTGATGAAAAGTGTTTCAAAATATAGAGCAAAATCGTCACCGAGTGACGTTATTTTGTTTCGATGTTCTAAAAATATTCGTTTCCGAGTTTACCCACACTTAAACGTAATAAAGCGTATTGACATTGAATATATAAAACTTTGAGCGAACTTTTTTGGTATCAAACTTTTTTTCAAGCTTTTTTAAAATATCAAAATGCCAATTTCACTGCTAGGCGACTAAAGTACAAGTAATTAATCAAAAAAATCGTCAAAAAAATTTTTGCGTTAAATTCACTGCTTCAAATTTCTTAAGACGACAAGTTTTGGTGCAAAATTACAGAAAAAAAAAACATTTACTATTCGAAAAATTTGCGTGAAATGCGGATAAAAACTAAAAATCTTAACTCATCTTTAATCGTTTATTGAATTCTATTAGAAGGCGAAAAGTTGTCATGCAATGCAATTTTTCAATTTTTTTAAAGCAAAGATGAAAGTGAGAAAACTTCCTTGAAAAGATGTAAACGTTTTCTTGATTTTATGAAAGTTTTTTTTTCTTTTCAATTGAAATGAGAAAAAACAAACAAACAAGGCGCAATAATGCTTGTGAAGGATTTTCCCATTTACATAATTTGCTTGCTTTCGGGAAAAATCGAAGAAGTGAGCAATTTTTTCGGCGACAACTCAGAAATTTTTGAATAAAAAGTTTTAGTCGAAAAAAAGCGTAAAATAGTTTTCATTTCATATTTTTGAAGAGCGAAAAAATGAGAAAAACAAAATGAAATAACTTACCATTTGAGAAAAATCAAAAGTAAATTAAATTGTGGTTCACTAAATAAAAGCACGAAACTGTACACAAAATGCATAAAAAATTGATTATCCGAAATGAAGTCGAATCGAGTGAATTGAAAAACTTTATTGAAAATGAAAATCCGAATAATGTTGTTCTGAACACGGAAAACAAGTGTGAAATTGTTTTTGAAATTAGTTAGAAAACACCAAATAGTGAATAAATGAGCAACGAGCTTATTCTTTATTTCAAAAGCACGACAAAGAAGTTTAAATGCTAGTGTCATCGACGCTCGAATCGGTGATTGGATGCATTGAAGCTTTTCCGTCATTTCTAAATTCGAATAATAGTAATAATGATATCCCATTGTTTGATTTTTTGAAATAAGAGACAAATAAACACATGAAACAATTTCACAATCTGATTGTCATTTGATTTTCGTTTCTTAATTTAATACAAAAATAAGTTTTCATTTTCGTAGAAATATTCAAAAAGGCTTTAGATGAACGAAGCGATCTCTTTTATAGCGATTTTCACTTTTTGGCACCACTCGCTCTCTAACTCCGTCTTAACTTTTGGCAATCTCTCGAAAACTCGTGCTGCAATTCTCTATGGATCAGTGACGGATCTATTAACGTCATTACGAGCTCCGTAGTCGTAGAAACGGTGCTTTTACGCTTACGTCAACGACTCATCCTTCGTGACGCAAAACCCAAATCTCATTCATTCATCAATTGCGAAACTTTTTTTTCTTCGGTATTTTCTCAAAAGCCTCTTTTACGCTCCATCTTTTGTGCTTTCATCAGTTTCGATTATTGATTCGACCACTTTTATTCTTCGATCGAAATTTTCCGATTCAAAAGCGTTTGAAATTCGTTTTTCATCAAATTTACTTGTAATTTAGGTAAAATCGATTGACTATGCTAACAGAAAGAGAGAAAGAGAAAGAAGTGAAACTATTAGCTTCAAAATTTCATGCGACTATCTTGTTTTCTGAGCAGATTGAGAAGAGGGATTATATTAGTTTGAAGAAGAGTTTCGACTCGGCTCAAAAATTTTAATTAAACATAAAAATATGACACAGAAAATTCAATAATTAACCAAACAAAATTCTAAAACATGTTTATGAATACAAAAGCATCCAAAACCATTTTGAACTTTTTGTAATTATAAAAAGTTAAGACTTTCATTAATTTTTTCCGACTCTCTGTTTTTCGAAAATTGTTATTCAACAAATTTCGAGAAAATTTAATTTTTTTTTCAAACGCAACAAAAGCAATGCGAGACAAAGACATAATATATACACGGTCCCAAAGTCATGTGAGAAATGATAACAGACGAAAAGTTGAGACAAACAATGAAGCGAACGAATGTTTGAAAAAATTTGTGTTTAGAAAATGATTGAAGGCGAAACAAAGCAACGGCAAACGCCGGAATCCAGCGTAAAGCGATATCCGATAAGTCGCATTCGAGTGACTCTTCGCAATATTGTGCAATATACAATTCCGCTTTATATCGATTTGTTACATAAACAAAGTTTGCAGCTGCAAAAGGTTTCTTTGTTTCTCTTTTGTTTATTGAACTCTTTTTTTTAATGTTTCATTTTTTATTTTAGTTTAAAAGCGAAAAAAATTGGGAACTTTTCAATAAAGAACAGGTGAATGCGACAACTACTGTGAAGCAACTGAAGTTTTCGGTCGCCGAATTGGAAAGATTAAAACATCAAGTGGTTCCTGAGGACTTAAAGCAATTGGAGAAAGAGATTGCTCCCATTCGTACTCAAATAATCGCTGCGATCGAAATATTTTTCGAGGAAAATAAAGAAGTGAAAGTGGATGAATTATCTTTTACAGAGGACAATGTTTGCCCGCAAGTCGAAGATAATTGTTTAGATTTTAATGAAAGCAGTGATACTCAGCAACAAATAGAAATTCTCGAAACAAGGAATCTTCACACTGAACGAACTATTTTAAAAGCTTGGACCATCTTAACTAATGAACTTTCTAGTCTTCATTCGATGGTTAATACTTTAGCTTCTTTCGTTGCGGTAAAAAAACGTTTTATTTATTTTTTATTTTAATTTTTTTTCTTTAGACTCAAAAAACTTATGTTGATAATATTGAAGCCAATGTTGATCATGCCGCTGAATGCGTCGGTGAAGGAGTTCAAAGCTTATCAAAGGTTAGGGTTTTATTATAATATTCTTGCCGAAGTTCTCATTTAGTTAAAAGTCTCAGAATTATTACAGATAGATAAATTTTTACATTTTAAGATTTTGATTAAAAATTATTTTTTCAATTCTCAGGCTGCTGCGCTAAAAAGAGCGATGCTACCCATGACGGGCGCATTTTGCGGTGGTATTATCGGAGGACCTGTTGGTATGTACGCGGGTTTGAAAGTGGGTGTCGCCGCTGCCGCACTCGGCAGTTTGGTCGGTTATTTTGGTGGAAAAGCTTTAAAAAACTCAAATTCAAAATATGACGATAACGAATTCGAAATGTTGACTTATGATTCTTCTAATTCGATGGAAAAGAAAAGCAATTAACTTTTGTAAATATATTTTCGATTTGATATTTGAAATGATTTATAATGATAATGTTGCACCTCCACATTTTTGAAAGTTTTTGTGATAATGAGCAACTTTGAATGCAAACAAATGCTTATCATTCGTTATACTGTAGATCCATTATCATCTTAGACAGAATTTCTATGAAGAAAATTAAACATTTTGCTTAAGAGAGTACACGAAACGAATTATACAGTAAAACCTTCCCTAACGGACACCAATCTTAAGCGGTCATCTAGGACACAAAGATAAAATAAAAACCAAACATTTTTCTCTTGAAAACGTCATTATTTGCGGAAACCCATTAACTTCTGAATTCATCGACAAGTTTGTTTATATGTCGTTTTGTTTTTATTAATCATATTTTATATGCTCTAGAGAAATAATCGCTGCATAATTCGAATGATTATACATTTTATTGTTTTTTCTCTCCACGTGCGAGTTCATTTTGTTCCAAAATCATACAACAGGTTCTTGGAAAAGCACCTTTTAAGAAACGCGAAGAGACTAAATAAAAAGTTTTAACGAAAAATTGTTTAGGAATCACCATCAAAGCAAAAGTCAAGACTTCCTCTGTAACGATGAGTGTGAAAATGAACTAATCTCGAGTACTTTTAACGAGAAACGCTTTTGCCACCTGATCGGCGATCGATAGTTGATCGATGACCAAATTTCGAAGAACACAACTCCTAAATAGCCTCAATGTATTTTCTTTAAGCTTGAATTCGCCTTTTGCAATTCGCAAAATGCGATTTGGGACTCTATCTTCATTGTAGTGAGTTTCAAGTTGATCGTCGTAAACGAAAGCCCGAAATCCTAAGTGATGAAAATGGCTAAAATTTGAAGCACTTCTTTTACTCGTTGTGATAAGCTCACCCAAAGAAATAGGTGAGTTTCTCTGCTCAAGTTTGTTTTGCTTTTTTACTGTCAAAATTTTCTCATTTTTCTTGACATTCTTCAACGAAAGAGCTTATCTTCAGCTGTCTTGGTATTTCTAACTTTTAGTCAATAATTCTTATCATTTTTACGCCTGTGAACTGATCTAATATTTGATTTCAGTGAGTTTGAGATTGAGTGATGAGTTGAGTTTTGATTTCGATTTTATTTGAAATATTCGGCTAATTTTAATTGCAAGTTTTACTCGCGCTTATAAATACAGAGAAAGCACAATAAAAGTGGAGAAAGCTCGATTACTATCAACAAGTTATTTATTGCTTAGTTTCGTACAAAACTAAAGCTAGAAAATCAAAGACTCACAATTGGATCAATAAAAAAAATCAAAAGATTCAATCGATTGTGTTTTTCGACGGCAGCTTTGCCATTTCATCTAATTTGAAATTACGCGTAATGTAAACATTGGTATCTAGAAATCCTCTTGAGATATCTCGCGTCAAAAACACTCGATCATAATTTAAAATTAGACAGCGACTAAGTTATAATTTAATCATTCTGCTTGTTTACTGACGAAAAAGTCTTTGAAAGTGTTTAAATTCATTTTTCTTTTTTGATAAATTATTTCATTTCTGCTTTTTTCGTATTTTAAATAATTTTTTTTTCAATGACTGAATTATTATCACAAAGGCGCGGATTTTGCTTACAGCGCACAACATTCACATGATAACAAAAGTTTTTCATATAGTTTTGAAGTACAATTTCTCGAAGAATAACTGTAAATGTGTAATGCGTAATTCAATAACATAAAAACACGTACTTTTAAGCTAAGTAGCACGCAAAACTAATTTTTTTTTCAAAGATTTAAATCTGAGAAAAGCGGTAAATCATATTAATGAGCAAAAAAACTTTCTAAACTATTTGAAAAGTTTGAAAATTGCCTGTTGTAACGGCGAATTTGTTTGCATAACTGATTTCGCATCACTCGAATTTAGCGAGGTATGCAATTCAGTTGTGAATCTTACTAACAAAGAGTGAAAAGAAATTTTTTTTATTGCACTTGAGCGATTTTCTTTTCTTCGGGCCATTTCGAAAATATTTTCAAGAAAATCACACAATCCTCTCAGCGATGAAAACTACGATAGTCGATTCACTCTGTAGTTCCTGCGATTTAAGTTAGATTTTGTTCAACTAGATTCGCAGCTTTTCTGCCTCATTGTTTACGAATCAACTTTGCGTCAACATATTAGCTTCTCATTTAATATTTCGAAGATTTAAGTAAATGAAAATAAAAATAATAACGCGAATTAACTTTTTAAATTCGGCAAACTTGATACGCGAACTCTATGAAATTTTGTTTCGAGTTATTTTCAACTTATTTTTTATCCATAAAATCTGTCTGCAAAAATTGTTTGCGTTAGCGATCAATTTTTTAACTCGAAAACTGCGCGAGATCATAAAACCGAGCAAAAATTATTTATTGCCAGGCGGAATCAAGTTTGCGTCTCACTGATTTTCTTTTCGCTTTTAAAAATTGATCATCGCACAAAACCTTATTGTGCTCGAACCGAATGAAAAATTTATGACGAAATTGAACGATGAACACTTCATAATCGTTGAGTAACAATTTATTTCGATTTTATTCTCGTCGCAGACATGTTATTCGCTGTTTTAAAACGCTTACACCAGCGAAATTTTCTGCAAAATTAACGTTTCTTCATCAGTTTTTTAAAGATTAACAATGGAAATGCTGAATCGATACTCGAAAAATCATTTTCATAGGAAAAACAAGTCGATTTTGAAGGGCAAGTTAACATTGTTCAGCGTTTAAGATTAATTTTATCGTTTGTTGACGATAAAAATTGTTGCACATTTCAGTAATTTTATTTCCTTAATTATTTGTTTACTTATAACCGCTTTATTTCAATATTGATTCAAACTACTACAAAATTTTTCGCACATTCGAGTAAATTTGTTCTTGTTTACTCGAGTGCATCTCTTCGCGCATTTTCAAATTTATTCACATTTTCTTTCGCATTCACAATGTTTGTTTAGTCTTTCAATGCAACTGAGCAAGGCAACAAATTTTTTAATCTAGACACTTTGTCTGATGCAATAAATAAATAAACTAAATACAATTTTTTAAATCCGAAACAAATGTCGGCGTTGAAAAACAATTTGCCTATTTTCCGGGTCGAGATTTGATATCGAATTTACCGTAAAAAGAAAAGAATCGAGTAATTATATGGCGTAAAGCAAATGAAAAACAAATTTCATTCACTATGATTTGCGATGGATCAACGTAAATCTTTGTTTTGTATGAGTGTTTGAATATTTTTTTCTAAAAAATGTTATATTCTAGATCAAAACATGCTGATGATCTTTTGTATCACAAAAGTTTCTCCAATCTTCTTTCTCTTGTTTAATATTTACGAGTTTTTAACTTACGTCTGAATTATTGAATTTCGATCGAGTGTTTTTTATTTTTATTTTTATTTTATTTTTTCCACACTATCATTCAATGAGTTAATTCAGTCGCCTGATCACTTTAAAAAAGATTGAATAGCGTGAAAACAACTTCTTTAAAGCTTCTTGTACAGTGACTGCCAAAAACTTTATCTTTCTTTATTTAAAACAGTTTTATTTCAATAATAAATAGATGAATAAGACGAGCAACTTTGTGGCAATTACTATAAACGCAAATATAAATTTTTGAAGAGCGCTTTGAATTTTAAAATGGCAAACCAGCTAAATCTATTCAAATTTCGAATCTCACGTTGAACGCACATTTTCACACGACACACGTTTTGTGATGAAAATGAAAATATTTTTTAGCCTTCATTTACTTGTATAGATTGTGAAAAAATAAACAAATAAATCAGACATTTTAGAGATTACTAAATCATATTTGAAACAAAAAATGATAAACAAAATTTGAAAAATAAGTTAAATGCACTTTGTTCTTGATTTTGCTTTTTAGGTTATATAATGCAAAAAAAAGTGATCGATACAAACTCTATTTAAAAGCGACTATTTTCGTGAAAATACACTCACGTTAGATAGCAATTATTTAAAGTGTTATACACAATTTATTTTTTCTATTTTAGTATCAAATGCTAATACGTAGCTTCAAAATGTTTATGTTTCGCTTTAACATCTGTTTTTTGGTTAGTAATATCTTTTTTTTACATAGAGAGTAAAAAATAGAAACAATACCAAAAAAAAAACTTCTTCGCGAGATGTTATTTCAAAGCATAAATAGCAAAAAATTGAAACTATAATTTTAATACACGTTTCACAAATTTTTTTTATTTTTATTTTTCTTTGTAAATATGTTTATGTTTCGACAGAAACTCTATTTGGTGTATTACATTTTAGTTATTTGATCATCTATATTGAAATTTTGTGCAAAAAAAATTGCACAAAGATAATATTGCTACATGTTTATCTGCGGTCTACATTCTTATCTCTCTACGCAGTATTTCCATTTTTTCCCCATACACAACTTTGAAGCAATCTGCCTCATCTTTCTCAATTTCATTCTCTGCTGATTTCTCGACCTTTCGTCACAAAGCATTGTTATGTTTCAAAGCAATTATTTTCAGATTCAATTTCTTCAAATTTCAGTGAAAATTAAACAGAAAGAAACGACGGTTGACTTGAAAAGTATGAAAAGAATCCAAAAATGCAAAATAAACACTTAAAATGGCATTTGTCGCTTAAAAACTTTCCAAAAAATCAGAGAGAAACTTGTCAAAATGTTTGTACAGTCAACGACAGAATGTTTTGCGATTATATTTCATCGATTTCACCAGTTTCGTATGGATAAGATAGTAGAACATTCTGTCATTGACTGTGTCTCGCAACTGGAAGTTTGCGATATTGCAATTGTGTTTATGTTAATTTCCTTGAAAACGTGAAAATTCGTTCCACTATTTTTCAGATGCGATAGTGCGAGTGTAGCAAAGCGGTCTATCTGTCTCATGTTCACCATTATGAAATATAGTCTCTCACAAATTCGACACTCATTTGCCGAAATTGGAAATTTTGTGTGTTTGAAGAGTGCAAAAGGCGATCTTTCAATGAAAGCAGGTAGCGACTCTCCATTCTGTGAACATTTTTTTTTCTGAACCCCTGCGGTTTTCAATTTTTCTTTGAAGATGAAATCCTGCCATTAAACTGTCAAAGAATCGACTTTGATTTTGAACATTTACGAAGGCAAGCTGTTATTGTTGCTGCCTTGTCGCTTGTCGCAAACATCGCGTTGGCTATTTATGCATTCATTTGCACTCTTCTAAAATGCTCCACATCTACAACTGCTTTCGTCGTAAGTTCGTTTATTTGCTTTAATTTTTTTTTATTCGAACAAACACATTAAGCAAACGCCTGAAGTTTCGCCGCTAATGCGTTTAATAATTTACCATATAAAAGGTTGACTGCATGCTTGATGTACTCTCAAGTCTCATCGTGTTCTGGAGATATTATGGATCGCATCATTTCTGCGCGACGAGAGCAAGAGAGCAAGCCGCCTGTCTCTACCTCGGAGTGATGTTCATCGCTTCCGGAATAGCGGTCGCTGTGAAAGCGACAGTTGATCTAATTCAAAGGGTTGGAACGATGCCCGTAAGTGAAACGAAACGCTAATGAAAGAGTTGTGAAAATAAAAAATCGATCGTTTTGCCCACAGAATGAATTGATGCTTTATCTCTCCATATCTGGTGCCGTCATTTGGTTCGCTCTGTTCGTCGCTAAATTGATTTTATACCGAAAAATGCGAAGCGACTCGATTTTTCTCGATGGTAAGCTCTGACCGCATTCTCTTATTTTGATCTCGACCTCACATTTGTGCTTCCCTCGAACAAAAAGCGATCAATTCGTGTGTAAGTGCAATATTCGCAGTCGTTTTCATCATTTTCAACACAGTAATCGATTATTGCGACGATATATGGTATTTAGATGCAGTGATCAGTGCAATTTTGGCTGCATTTATGTCCTTATACGGATGCCGTGTACTACGCGAAAGTTTCTCGGTGCCAACTGCGAACGGTTATATCACGATTCCGTGAGAAAGAGACAATTGAAAGCATCCGTTTATTTGGGTGTAACGTAATCATCTCGCATAATTCATTCACAAAATCTCAATTCTAGAGAATAACAAGTAGCACAATTAACATTTTGTAAGTTTTAATTTTAAAAAGTTTTTTGAAATTTGTTTGTTAGTTTCTATTTTTTCAATTATTTTTGTAATTTCATGGAAGATCTAAGATCGCGAAAGAATCTGCTCGTATTATCGCTGGTTCTTAAGAAACAAATATTTAAATAAACGTTTTATTCTGTTTTGTGGCTTTGTTTTCTTCTTTTTTTTCGGAAAAATGATCATTGCAAATCTGAATCGCAATTATTGCTCGCCGCTTGAATACCATTTCCATCGAAATTATGTTGCATAACTGTTTCCATAGGTTACGGGTACGAAAATTCGTTACCCTCTCAATTAGGGGACATATTTAATAACTTTTTTCGCTCTCGTGTTTTTTGCGAATCGAAAAAATGATTTGCGAAAGCAAAATGAATGCCTTCACTCGAATTATGCTTTCGATGCGAACAGTGCTTCTCATGTTTTTCGCTCTTTACGAGAAGACCAGATTCGCGTGTTTCGCTGCGACTACACAGTCAAGTGTTGATAAAATTGATTGTCTCGTGAACGAAAAGAAAGGATATTCGGATCCGCAAAATATTTATAATTGTTACTCTTATCAAATCTGCTGTCTCGAATATGGAAGAGCGACGTGTTGTGGAACGAAACCTTTGTCTCAAGTATTGTAAGTCGCAAAAAGTTTCGCTTGATTACTTCATTTTGTCAAAATACTACTTTTGTATTAAGCTTACCGTTTGCACTCAACGCAGTATTGAAGAGTATAAATAATCGAAAGAACTTTTTGAGAATACTTCAAACGCATTTTCGTTAAAGATTTGCGAAGTGAGGCAGAAAATTGCTTTAAACTCAACTTAAAGCGAACTTATTGCCTCGATAAGTAGATAATAATAAGCGGAATTAGCGATTTTTGTGTTGAAATAATCAAAAAAATTTTATTTTATTTTATAAAAATTACTTCAACTGTTTGTTTAGTTTTATCAAATATTTGAAAAATGACAATTTGAAACCTTTTTCATATTGAAATTTAATTTGCATCATATATTGCGCCATTCATTTGTTTTTTTTTAATTTTTGTTATTTTAATGCATAAATTGCTTCGATCATATTAATTAAGTAAATTTGAAGCTTATTTCTTATAAGCTTTTCATTATAAACTAAATTTTTATTTTTCTGTTAGCATTGAATGTGCTCTCATGAATTAATGAATTTAAAGAACAAAAGTGATTCATAAAAACGAGTTTCAACTGTATTTGTTCTTTTGCAAAAACTGCTTTCTTCATTGAGTTTGGATAAAAAAGTAAGTTTAGGTTAATTTTTCTTTAAAAAAATCAAAAGTTAGTAAGCCGGTTTTGTGTTTGTTTTCAAACGTAAAAACTCTTCTAAATTTAGCTTCGACTCGTAAAAATTCAACTCAAATAAAAGCTCGATGTGTAAATTTTGTTTTATGATGTTGTTCTAGTCTTGTAATTATTAGTATTTTCTTTTTTTCATTTTCTTCTGCTAAAAATCTGCTCTGTTATTCATTATTAGTTCTTTAAGAAGCTTAGAAAGAATCGAGTTTCTAGTTTTCTAGATAAGTTTAGAAAAAAGTTTTCTGTTCATATTTTTTTAAACTAAAAGCAAAATTTTTTATATGATTTGCTTTTAGGAATTTAAATATGTAAAAAAATTTTAAGAGAACCAATCATTGTGAATAAGGTTAATGAGAATCAATCAATCAATCAAATTTATTTTGTAAGACATAATGTCCTTATATAAAAAGCTTTAGAGATTCGACATTTGGCTTCGATCGTAATTGTGTTTTAAAGTAAAGTGGTTTGTGTTCTAAAGAGAAAAGTTCCGTCGGAAGAGTTGATTTGAATAGTTTCAATGAGTCGCTTATGCTTTAGAAATTATTTAAAACTGACACAAACGTCGTCTATTGGTCAAACAATTTTGCTTTAGTGCCACTAAAATATTTTATTTAATTCTTAATTTTAAATAATCTCTTAATTACTTTTTTGATTTTTTTAAAACAATTCAAAATTTATGTCAGAAATCCATTAATTAAAAATGCGATGAATAATGTAAAATTGTTTTATTCTTTATAGCCGAGTGCCATATTAAAATTCTCTAATAAATATGAAAATAAAATTAAAAGTTTAAATTTTATAAGTAGATTAATTTTTTAAATGTTGTAATTTGAAAAGTAAAATAAATGTTCAAGAAAAATATTAAACCATCGCTTCGATATGATTATTCCTACTTTTCAAAAATTGATTCAAATTTCCCATCGTGAACAATAAATGTGAAAGAATGTTTAAGTAATTTTAAATTTTTTACATTTTAAATGAACAATTTTGAACAACTAAAGTGAACAAATATTTAATTGAAAGACTATGTAAACAAGTTGCGTTTTTATTATAAATTTATAGTTTAAAGCGCTTTTATTTAGCTAAAATAAAAAATTTTTATCTTTTTATCGCATAGTTAATGAAAAGCTAATAAATAATTCAATAGACCGTAAGCTGAAAAAGTTCTCTATAAAAGATGAGCGCAGTTTTGTGAATTTAGCGAATAAAAATAAAAAACATTTTTTTGTTTCGATTTTTTATGAAAGTAAAATGGAATCACTATTAAACCGAAGCATTCGATTTGTGAAGTGAACGAAAATAATGTTGCATTTGCTTTTTTGTATTTGCGCGCTTGAAAACTGAGATTCGGCGGTTTCATTGTCATTATTTCTTTCATTCAAGTCATTTCAAACAGAAAATTGTATTCCGCTTTTCTTTCGCTACTCATAAACTTTTCAAAAAGCTAAATTTTAGAAGTCTTTGAGCAATCTTTTGTTGATTGAAATCAGCAATTTTTTGTGTGCTGCTGCGCTGTTTGTCAAAAAGTTTACAAAAGCTTTTGAGTTTAGCAAACTTAATAAGAAGTTTTTTATGATTCTTGATAACAGTGACCATTGTTGAGTTTACTCTTTAGAAATGAAGAATTTTATTGTTCTATAGTAATTTTAACTTCAATGAAAACAAAATTAACTTAAAAGATAAGATCGAGAAGCTTATAAATGAGTTTTTAAAATTTTTTTTGCAAATTTTTTTTTTGTTACATCGTAAATCAATTTTTTGTGTACTTTACGAAAGATTTCATTTAAAAATCAATTTCACAGAGGAAGTGAATATAAAACATATTTTTCTCATAAAACCTTATTAATACTTATTTATATTTTTAAAAAATTATCTGAAAAACAATTTTTAAAATGAAGCTACTAATTGATTCGAATTAAGTTGAGAAAGGATTGAAAAAGAAATCGAGCTTCACAAAAAATTCACAATCGATAATTCAAGTTACTTTTTTAGAAATGTCTTCTCATATTATAAAAATCTACAAAAATCTACGCAGCTTACTTGATCTAATTACTTTCCCTATTTGACTTTGACAAAAGCCGTTCTACTCTATTCAGAGCAAAAAAAAGTTTGTAATATTGCAAAAGAGAAAAACTTTTTTTTGTTAAACAGATACGTCGCTTACGATGCGTTCAAAATTAAAAAAAAAATTGATATTCAATAAAATTATTTTACTCTTTGTTAAAATATGAAAAGATACGAAGCATATTAAGTTTATTTTTCTTACCATTAAGCTACTCATTTTCATTAAAATGCCTTGAATTTACTGCGTACAGAATAAAAATTTACATTACAAGCCTTTAAGTATAAGAATAAATTTGAATTTTGATCATCATATTCAAATAAAAGAAAGTATAAGAAATTAATTAATTCCACACTCATTAATAATTCATAAGTATTCCTGATCAGCCATTTTTAAATTTCTTTTATGTTCGAGATTAAAAACTAATTTCCAAAATGTTTTATCATTCGAGATAAGCTCTTCCAATCAGAGTTTGATCAACATTTACTCTTACAAGTAGAAATCTTTAAATAATTCGGCACAATTCTTTGATGTGCATTTCTCACTACTTTCAACGAAATCATATTACATTGACTTTATATGTCTAGCAACTCGTTTATAACTACATCAAATAGTGAATGCATCAGTAGGAAAGTTGGATCGATAATCATGTATTTCCGCAAAAAAATCTATTTGATGCTAAGTTCAATAGAAATCGTTACATCAGAATCATATTTCTAATGAAAACTGCTATTTCTCTCTCTCTCTCTCTCCTCTCTTATCTACACTCTCTCACTATGTCATTAAGCTATAATACATTTAGTGTAGAGAGACATGTCTTGCCAAGATTCTGTTCAAACTCATTATAATCAAATCTTTAATATGATCTAGTCGGAGAAGCGACTGAGAAAAAAAATCTCGCGCATTATTGAGTAACTAGTCTGAAAAAATGTCTCGCCTGTTTTTTATTTTTGATTTTTTTTCATTTTTCTCAAGAGTGAACGAACTGAATTTGCACAGAATTTTATTCTTTGTTGACACATGCTGTGTAAAATCAAATTTAGAATTTTTTTTTCTTAATCTCATCGGGCCTAGTCTGTTCTTTATTTGCATTTATTTATTTATTTAAATAGCTTAGAAAATAAAAAAAGTTTTGAGGCTTTGAATTAAAAAACATTTCATTAAAAGTTTATCAAAACTTTTGAATTTTAATTTAAAAATTAATTATCGCAATTTTTTTTATCAAGAAACATTTACACTTGTTATTTCAAATGTTAATTATTTCATCCATGTTTACCAAGATAAAATTTAATAAAACTTGATTAAAATATTTTAATTATATAATTTTCAAATAACCAATGTTTAATTTCACATGCTTTTATGCATCTCGTGCTTATATCAACAAAATTATTTAAAACATTTTGCTTATTTGATTATTAAAAAAAATGATTGCGTTAAAAACTAAATCATTTCTATTGAAAATAACAAGAAAAATTGTATCAGAAAAATCACTAATCATTGAATTTTCTTTAAAGAGATCTTTGAATATTTTGAATATACTTTTAACGAAATATGTTCATTTAGAAGTTTGGTTAAAAATCTTGATCTTCACTTGATCGACTTTTTTTTGAAGGCGTATAAAAAAATCAAACGAAATTTATTAAAAAATATTCCACGAATTACATCTTTTTAATCGTTTTACTTTCTGCATCATGAACCATAAATAATTAGAATTAAGTTAAAAGTTTCGTTTTTTTCAAAAATTATATTTATTAGTTTAAATTAAAGCTTGATTCATCTTTTTTCAAGTGGAAGCAACTTATGAAAAAGTTAAAAACTTAAAGAATATTTGTTTCAAAGTTTTCGCTTTAATATTATTTGTCATATTTTAATATCATATTCACAAATTTTAAATCGTGATTAAAAGCAAAAATAACACAAACATTAAAATGTAAGTCAATTAGTGTCGAAAAATCGCTCGATAATTGTGTGGGTCAGCAAAAATAAATTGGTTCAAGGCTTAAAACGTGATCAGTGATCGCGTAATCTCACGCTTCGCATTCTGAATGAGTTCTGTGTGCACACAAAATTTCGAAAGCCAGTGAAAATGAGATGAAACTTCTGTATTTGAGTTGAAAGCGGAAACACGTTTATCAATTTGGTTAATGCTTATTTCTCATTTTAGTAGCAAACGTTGCATTGATATTTCATTCATTAGCGCAATGTAAATACAACAATCACACTGCGAATACACGTTTTTATGAAATATGCGATACAGTGCGACACTGGAAGATTTATTCTACCTCATTTATATACTTGACGTTTTTTGTTTTATTGATATTTGTGTTTCGCAATCAATATTTCGACGCATTGTAAACTTTTGAAAGAAGGCAAGCAGAGTTTTGCATTCACGAAAAGTATTTGTAACGAGGAAGTGAAGCGTTTGTCAGTCGTGAGATCGTCGCAGCCGTGTATTGAATTTGAATTCTAACCTAAGAGATTTTGTATTTGATTTTTGCTTTCTGTTTTTTTTCACAAAAAAATTTTTCAAAAAATTCGGAACTTTCTACGAGAATAAGCAAAGTTTCGAGATGCATCGTTAATAAGAGTGAAACAAAGCGCTTTCAAAGTGAAGCGAAAATTTGAATTGCAAACGAAAAAGTTATTTCAATCGCATCGAAAGCGAATGCATTCTCTTCTCTGTATATGATTGTCTGCGCGCAACGAGATTTTAGCTTTGTTCGAACATAGAAATGTCGAAAGTGGCCGTTGTTTGAGAAGCGTTGCTAGTATCGAATTTCGAAAAATGCAAGTTCTGCAAATAATAGTGAGTGCAAACAGTAAAAATAAGTGAAGTAGCGTTTTATGTGTATTACTGTTGTATAAGATGTAAACGAAAGAAAAGCAAATGAAATTTTCGTTCGTATTATTACTACTACACTACAGATGGGAACAAGTGACTCTTTGGGGCGGACTGTTCGCTTTTCTCGCATTACTCGCGCTGATAATGTATTGTCGAAGAGGTGACTTTTACGTCGCTGAAGGAAAGCCATTTCGAGAACGGCTATGCATTTGTTGTCGGAGTAATAAGGTGAAGGATTGCGACAATTACAACGAAAACGATCGAAGAACGACGCCAAAAGAACATCAAATCGAAGAGAATGGTGGCCAATTAATCACATCCAGTGTTTGAATTAGATTTTTTCTCATTCTATTACCGGAAGATGCGCGATGTTTACTCTAATCTCTGTTACATTTTTTTCCTATGTAAATATATGCTAATAGCGACAGATAAATGACTTTTGTAATTTTCGTTGTAATAGCAAAAAATAAAAATAAAAAATACTCACACATGATAAAAGTGAAGCGAGAGTCGAGATGAAAATGCATGCAAAATAAAATTAAGATAAACTACGCTCACAAGTAGTTGGGCAACGGAATTACACTTTCACTCAAAATATTTCAAATACAGCTTGTAAAATTTTTTTATAGAAAAAAAGAAGAAATGAAGTTCTATGCTACTTTATTCGAGATGCTTTTTCACGTCTAACGCTTGCAAAAAGTTGAGATTTCTATTATGGATTATATTTTTATTTTCTGAAATATTTAGACTTTAACTTTATAAAACAAGAGCTTCACTCTATGTTTGATCGTATTAAATTTAAATTCTCCAAAGTGTCAATTTATAAAATTGAATTTTTTTTTAACATTCTGCTTTACGTTGCTGTCAAATGTTTCTATGAAAAGCGATTTCAGCTTTCGTTCCTCACTCGTTTTAAATTAAAAAATTGATAAACGTTTTATTTTGTTTTTTCTTACTCAAAATATGCTAAAAAAACAAAATTTTTAATTAGTCGATTTTTAATAAAGCTTATAAAAATTATTTTTCATTTTATTTTCATTTTACTTTGCGATTAAGCACATTTTAAAATGATGTAAAATTGTGACCACATTAATAAATCTTTCATATTTAAAATTTAAATAATTAATAAATTAAACAGCATATTAATGTGATGCTCAATTTTACAAGTTTTAAAATTGAATATTAGTTTTGAATAGGGAACAACAGTCAAGCACTGCAAGAGAAAGTGAAAAGTTGAAAAATGAAAGCAGAAAAGGTTCGAAACTTGAGCTTTATCAATTAGTAATGGTAAGCGATTTCTACCGATACAGCCATTGTGAGCAAACGTCGATAGATCAGTTAAGTTTCTTCGTTCCAAAAATAAAAATGAGCAAACAAAGAGCAGCAATTCCTTTTAGCCGCCTGTTCGCAACTTGCGAACCGTGAGTGATCAGTACTTTTCGATTGCGTTTCAAACATGTATTTGGAAAAGTGAAACTGTTAATAATGGATCAAAGAGCGAATGGTGGCAATCAAGCGATCACTTGTTTTCGGCTTTTGCTTTACTTTTATATTCGATTATGTTTTTTCGAAGGTTTCCGGTTAAAAAGTTTGATCTTCTTTCGCTATTATTTCGATGCCAAATTGAGAATACAAATGATTTCTCAATCGGAAAAAAATATAAAATAAGAAATGAATTGAATCGCAGATTTTAACGAGAATTATAAGTGACACGCGAATGTTTAATAAAATGCTCGATTGTCACGAAATATCAACTCGTTGTCACGATTGTGTTCTAAATTAGAACATTCTAAATGATGCCGAAAAGCTTACAACTATATGTATTGCTTCAACGCAAAAAAAAAATCATTACTGATTATTGGCATTGTTTGGTATCTTTGCGTAAAAGAAAGTAAAAGCGTGTTCACAGCAAAGCTTGAGAGGAGACGTCGATTTTTTAAGCGTCGCATTTTTCGAATTACCGTTTCGAACGCTGTTCGAATTTGGTGCGATGGGTGCCGGAGCTTCGTGTGCCAGTTCACTAAACGAGAACATCTCTGAAATCTCTGCGAATTATGTGAAATGGAAGGACAAGAAGCGGCTGTCCGCATGGTCGCACTCAGTAAACAAGCGTTCGTTGCGAGCGTCGACCAAAAAACCGCGGCAAAAAATGGCGAAGAGTCGTTCTCAAAGCGTTCAAAGCGATGCCGATACCAATTGTAAACGATCGCGCTCTCAGCGAAAACTTAATTGTGATCATTGCGATGAAAAAGCTCGATTAAAGGAGGCAGAAACTAGCAACGATAACGATGCCGTTGCTTCTTCTTCGAAGTTTGAGAACAAATGCGATGAAAGCGAATTAAAACGAACGTCAAACTCAGATTTGGGCGAAGATAGTGCGAAATCCTCTGCTGTTGAACATTTCTCGGAGAAACACATTGTCGGATGTGAAACGGAAGAGCAAACGAGAATCGATGATGAAGAAGAAGAAAAAGAAGAGAAAGAAAAGTGCGATAAGATCGAAGAGAATGAGAAATTAACGGACACCAGTTGCAATGAACAAGACACGAGTTGTGAACAGCAGCAATGCGAAGAAGTATTTGAGAAAGAAGAATGCGCCGAGAGAATCGAAAATGATATGAATGCGAACGGATCCGGTTACAAAGTAATCGACTCACTACAAAATTTACAATTTAATAGTAGCTTGGAACTCGTGGATGAAAAAGAAGAAGAAGAGTTCGACAATGTGAGTGTTGTCAGCATACACACAAGTGAAATTGATTTTGACGAGAAAGCGAAACATGATTTGCTGCATAAGAAGCTTTTGGAAGTTGAGGACACCGTTAATGCCATTGAATCCGATTGTAGCTCTAGTGGAGATTGTAATAGCAAATGCAACAATTGCAGTTTATGTAAAGTAATCACCGGTGGTAATGATGTGAATTGGGACGAACTCGACGAAGATGTGTTCAAACTGATGGAAGTGATTGAAAAGCTGAGCGCACTTTTAGCTGAAAAAGAGCAAAAACTTGCAGAGAAAGAGAAGACAAACATTCCATTGAAAAAGAAAGTCACTCAATTGAAAAAGCGACCGAAACTTGGCATTTTCATCCAGCCGACAAAGGATGGAAACAGGCTTGTGATACTTAAAGACGGCATCAACACGCATCAAGTGGAAGGTGAGTAGCTTTTTGTCATTTTTAAAACGCGGCTCATAA
>NCKU01001879.1:0-22236 GCA_003675995.1 Dinothrombium tinctorium
TTTACGAATTTATAAACGCCGATAAGCATTGTTTAATGTTGTTTGGTCAATTCTTGTTTCAATTTATAAAAGTTTTTCAACTGTAAAAAATAATTTTAAATTTCATTATGAAAAAAAAATTTTAAAGAAGTTTTTTGCATAAAAACACGCTTTTGTTTACGTGCAAAGATTACATTTTCACATTTTAAAATGAATGTTACTCGAAAATTTATTTTTATTAAGTATAACGGAATTTAAATGAATAATAATGATTCATCATAAATTTAAAATTTATAGCTATCAATTACTACAGAGCTTATAAAATTGAGTAAAAGCGAGTTACATCTCGCTTGTTAGTTTTCGAAATATAAATAATGTCAATATTTGATAAATCTTAGTGAGTCACACCTAAAAACCTTCACTTGTAAATATTACGTTTGATTTTATCCTTTTGATAGTGAAGACATGTTGACTAAATTGTGTTTGGTCTCTTTATTAATATTCAACGTTTTAACGAAGCCACCAGTATGGTGCAAATCACTTCATTCTCCAGAAACTAGCACGGAAGGCTTTAAGGACTTAAAAGAGTTCAGCCATGAATTCTTAAGCAGTATGATTTCACGAGTTTTCAAAACAATTGATCTTAAACGAGTGACCTACGAGTTAAAAGAAAGAAAGGCGTCTCTCGAGACATGCTTTGCTTGCAAACTTACAATGGCGCTGTTACAGCACCTCATTGAATATGGTAAACAAGGCGATGAACTAGTTCATTTAATCGATTCGGTTTGTTTAAAACTCGACATCGAGACACCTGAGGTGTGCAATGGCATTGTGCGCGTATTTAGGGTGAGTATCTCTACATTGTCAGATATATTCATCTTTAGTTGTTTCTTTTCACTGATTTTCATTTGATAACCCAGTATTGATGACAATTCTATTGCTTGTAATTAACAGGATGAGTTTTTAGCTGTCATAAGCAAAGTAGTCGTTAACCCGTCTGAAGTGTGCGGAATCATATTGGGAAACTCTTGTGCCCCTGTACATAACCCTTTACACAATTGGTCTGTGCCTCTTCCCAACATCCCTAAACCTCCAGTTGCGCCAAAAATTCAGCTGAAAAGTGTCACAAAAAAGTTGCGTGTTCTTCACATATCAGACACTCACATCGATCCTCATTATGTTGATAATGGAAACGCCGAATGTAAGAAACCTTTGTGCTGCCGTGAAAAAGCCAATGTAACAGCCAATAGTCAAAGCGGGTATTGGGGCGATTATCGAAATTGCGATGTTCCGTTGCGAACTTTTGAACAAATGTTAAAGCATATCACTACTTTCCACAAAGATATCGATTACATATTATGGACTGGCGATATTCCACCACACGATATATGGAAACAAACGCGTAAAGGACAGTTGAGCATTATAAATTCGGTTTCTACCCTCATAACTAAATACTTAGGAGCAATTCCAATCTATCCTTGTTTAGGTAATCATGAAAGCGCTCCTGTCAACAGGTAAGTTCTTTTATTCGCATATTTGTATTTGCTATATTTGAAATGTCTGAAGTTTTCCTCCTCCGTTCATAACTGGAAATGAGTCGATTGAGTGGTTGTACAGTGATCTTAAACACATTTGGTCAAAATGGCTCCCAAAAATTACTTATGCTAATATCAAAAAGTGAGTCCATTTAAATCGAAACGCATTTTTATAATTTTTAATTTACTCTGAAGAGGTGCATACTATTCAGTGAAAATCAGACCAAATCTTAAGCTTATTTCATTAAATACAAACTACTGCAATAATCAAAATTGGTGGCTATTACTTAACTCAACGGATCCTGCTCACGAGCTTCAATGGCTAGTAAACGAATTACAAAATTCCGAACTATTAAATGAAACTGTTCACATAATCGGTCACATACCACCGGGTACAAGTGACTGTTTACAAGTGTGGAGCGCAAATTACTACCGAATTATAAATCGGTTTGAAAATACGGTTGTCGCTCAGTTTTTCGGTCACACACATAACGATGAATTTGAAATTTTTTACGATGATTCGAGGATGCCTGACGATATATCTAACTTGAGAGCGACGAATGTAGCTTACATTACACCAAGCGTCACTACTTTTGGTTTCATGAATCCTGGTTACAGAATATACACGATCGACGATACTGATGGTTCTTCACACTTTGTTTTAGATCACGAGACTTATTATTTGAACCTGACAGAAGCAAACAAATATGGCAGAAAAAAATCGTTGCATTGGAAATTTTCATACTCAGCCAAAAAATCTCTCAATTTGACTTCTTTAGCGCCCCAGCAATGGCATAAATTAGTGTTGAATATGATGCATGACGACTCGTTATTTCAAAAATTTTACAGATTTTATTACAATAGAAGTGATTACTTAAATCGTAAACCATGCGATAATGAGACATGCAAGCTCGATATTCTCTGTCGTTTGGTCACAGGCAAATCTCATCATTTTAAATTTTGTGATGAGTTATTGAAGATTTCAAGGAGCAAATGATTTATTCGCTTTAATTAATCATAATTGAAGTAAAATTAATCATTTATTTTAAAAAATTTTGCTTATCTTCAAAATTTTTCAACCTAAATTTAAAAAATTAAGTTTTAAATTAAATAATTTTTTTCTCTCTTGCGAAAGAATGGCCATCCACAAATAAGTATGAAAATATATTTCTTTTGTTTGAAATTACAATTAGTTTATCGAAAAATTTATTTAAAACTATTTCGGTCTATCGGGAACTTAAATTTTGATATACGATTTATACAAAATCTTCAAAATTCAGTTTCAAAATAAAAATAAAATTATTGATTCATTATTCTAGTTAAATTCTAGCACTTAAAATGTCATAAAGAACAGAATACTAAAGTGCGGCCTTAAATATAAGTTACTTGAAATTTTTTATAATCACTTTGAAATCGATAGCAGTACTTACCGCGAAAAGCAAACTTGACGATTGTGAACAAGCTCGAAAGCATTATGGACAATTATAGTAATTTTAAAAAGTAAGTTAATTTTTTAAAGTTTTATTTTAAAAGTAAGTTTTTAAAAAGTGATTTTAAATCCGCAGTATTTTGTGAATATCTTTAATTTTTTATTATAATAAAATAATAAAATAATGTCTTATACATTGTAAAGAGAATGCGAGCAACAATTAAAAATTATAAACGTGAAATTGAAATTTTGTTTTGCTCATAATAAAAGTAAAAGGAAAACAACAACTAATAAAAATTAATCGATCTGTTTTGCTTTTTTTGCATTTACGTATGAGAATTGAAAAGAATCAACATCTAAAATAAACAAGCGTGTGTTGTTGTTGTTTTTATAAAGAATCAAAAATGATATTTAAGATGTGATTATGAAGTCTAAATTTAATTTCGGATTTAGTTTTTTAATAAGTTGTGAAACATTTACAATTGTATAACATTTTAAAAACTTTTTAAATTACATCTTTTGAGCGTTTCACTCAATTATCTGAACTTCGTCGTCACTCTCATTACCTTCACATTCTTGTACATTATCATTTCCTTTATTAACTTCTTCTTCATCGTCATTGACGATATCCATATCGGATGATTCAGACGAGCTTTCTTCTGCCATAAGCTCTTCTTCTTCTTCGCTGGAAATTTCTTCATCATCATCATCTTCTTCATCATCACCTTCTTCTTCAGGAGTGCCATTGATTTGTGAATCATTTTCGATAACATTCAGTTCTTCGTTGACAACTTCATACTTTTTAATAATTTCTTCGAATTGTCTATCCGCCTCTTGTTCGTGTATTTTAAATTTAGGCTCTAATTCTTGCACATTTTCGGCAACTGTTTCGGGTTTAGCAAGTTCATCTCTTAAGTAAGAGTGCAAGTCGTATTCAACATCAACACGTCGTCTAAGTTTTATATCTTCACCAACACTTTTTAAAATGGTTTTGCATAAACCATCCACGTCGATAATACTAAGTCGTTCCTTTTCAATTGCTTGAGTTACTACTGTTTTGACATCATCAAAACTCGGGACCGAGCATTTAAAAGAATTATTCGCGGTTTTAAGCAATTCATTTATGAGTTTAGAAATTGCTTCATTAATGACAGGATAATTGGTTCCTGAAAACACATATTTTTTTTCTAATTTCCGACCAAATTTAAAACTTTTCCCCTGAAGTTCCTTTATTTGTTTGGTTATTTTTGTAATTTGTGCCGCGTAACGTTTCTCCTTCAGAAATGGAGAATCTTCCTCATCAAGTAAATCGCACTCAGATTCCCATAATTTTTGTGCCCTTTTTATCAAACGTTTTCGTTTACGAATCAACTCTTTTAGTCGTTTGTTTTTTCTCTTTGCTTCTTTCCTGTCCGGATCGTGAACTTTTCGGTCAACATTATACTTCAACTCGGTAATGATCTCGTTTAACAAATCTTCGCATGAAATGTAGTTACCGTATTCAATCGACATAATCATATGTTTAAACAGCTCCTTATAAAATAACCGTTCGACAAATTTGCAATCCTCTTCAATGTGTTTAGCGATCAAAGTGCGTATTTTTTCAATTTTTCTTTCGAACTTTTCATTAGAGATATCGAATTTTGATTTGCAAATTTCAACGAACTGTGCGAAGAAAAAGAGAAAATAAAATTAATACGAAATAAATAAATAATTATGATAAAAATTGAGCCGAGCATTCAATTATAAGTGAAAGAAATAAATACAGCTTTGTTTTAGTTCTTTTTAAGAGTGATTTCATCTTTGAGAAAGTTGCTTTATAGAAAAAATTTGGCTTGAAACGAAAATCTGCTTTTATAAATACGGATTATAATTCCATTTCCCCACACTTTAAAAGGTTTTACCTTTTAAGCCAATTATTTTTGACAGTGTACTGAAAAGTGTTTACAAAGTAAGTGCCGGAAAAGTAACAGCTTTGAGAGATTAAGATTCAAATTGAAGTTAAAATACAGTCAAAGAGCTCAGTTTAGTGCGGTTATTTTTGGCTTTTAATCAAGTTTAAAAACAATTTTATACTGCACCTTTTCAAAGGTGAATTCTTTCACTTCGCCCAACGATTGCTCGCTTGTGCTTGGCTCGTTGGCAGCCGCGCCATTGAGCACCTCTCCGTTCGCGACTGCTTTCGAGTTTTCACCGTTCATTTCCATGTTTCGCAAAATTGGTTTTCGATTTCAAAATTCAAAACTCGATTCAAATCAAAACGCGCTTTTCTTTGCAATTCGTTTTCATTGAAACGGGGCTTTTACTAAATTACAAACTCGTGGTAAAGCGTAGTAAATGAAATGAGCGATCGCTTTGATTAGGTTTTTGCATCAAACAAATCAACTTCGATTTCACTCACATTTAATCGCTCACACACGATTGCCATGTTTCACAAATTCTGATTTGTTTGTTCAGAATCGCAAAATTGATTTGCATGCATTATTTTAATGTTTTCATGCTAGACACACAAAAAAATCTTCGCTTTGTGACGTAAGCACTATTTTAATTCAACTTGATGTCACGTAACGAATGTTTTCAGTTGTAGAAATAGAGTGTAGAAGTATGTGAGGTACGGAAACGCTAATAAACATCCACTTTTTAACATCAACACAATCATTAATGGTATGAAATTGAAACAACTCTAGTAAAGAATGGTAGCGAATGGTAACGCTCAATTAGCAGAAATGTGAATTAATTGAGATAATGTAAAGATAAGGAAAAAGTAACTGAATTGTTTTTAATGAGAGCTGTAGGAATGGCTTATAATGATATCAAAATCTTTTTGATGGATTTTTTGTTGAAATTTTCGATTATGGATCGAACTTACACAAATTTGAGATGAAATTAGAAATAAGCGGTTTGCAGATTTTTAAATGTTTTGTAAATATAATTGAATGAATTAATTTCAATTGAATTTTCTATAAATTTCATTTTTCATTGTCAAATCAAAATGGTAAAATGAGTCCAAAGTGGGTGAAAGAGTGAGTATGAAAAGATAGAAAAGAGCAAAATTGGAATTATTCAAAAAACAAAGTGCACCAGATGGCAAAAAATATCCATCGTTACATCCCTTTGGGGAGTAGTGAAAATATTCTGCTTATGATAATTCTACATTTTTATCTCTAGTGAAATATGTACGACTGTTTACACAGTGTTTATTAGATAAAAGAGCAAAATAGTAACCTGATTGTAGAGACATTTGTTGTATTTACCCGTAAATACAAATGCTTTTGCATGTCTCCATCTAAATTGAAGATGGCTTGTTTCCAAAGGCGATTAAAAAGACAAATTTAAGCTTCTTTAAATAAAGTTTAAGTGAATATTTCATTGAAATTTGAAAAATTACTGATTTTAAATGAAAAGCATTAATATTAAAGATTTATGTTCCCGAATAATTCCAGAAATGTCCCTTTTTATGCTAAAATCCATACCGAATTCGATTACTAAAGACTATTTATTAATAAGGGTTTTTTACTCTCGAAAAAACAAAATACAACAAATGTATTTGTTGTATTTAGTCTTAAACAAGCCAACCGAAATACCAACGATTTTCTCACATGTCCGCCAAAATCGAAGTTGGCTCATTTTTTGACAGTAAGTGTAATTTCAATTAATTTCTTATCTCGAACAAATAGTAAAATAATCTCAAAAAGCTACTACAGAAAAGATAAGGTCATCAAGAAACTTGTTTAATAGAAAACCGCATTTTTAAACCAGCTTAAATGATTTTCATGTAATAAAAGACAAGTTCTCAATTCAGAATTTTCAGTAATAAAGTGTGAGTTCAGGAAAACTCGGTAAAATAAAATTACGCCAATACATTTAATTTATATCAATAAAAATTCCTTTTTGATCGTTCCGAAGATTAACGAAACAAGAGATTTTTGGGAAATCCCGAAAAATCCCAGTCCTGATCCAGTTAATTTTGTTTGTTTTTTTAAATTTAATCTGAATTCAGTTACCGTATATCCTCAGATTATATGCCATGACACTATAGTGTGAGGTTTTGCCACCCGTCGCTATACCTCGAGGTTTGTTGCATATGGTTGAAAAATATGTTCCGTCTCACAAGTTCTAATTAAAGAGTGCGGAATACCAATTATATACAACCAAATCGACTTTCAAGCTACGCGACTTATTAAAAAGAAAATTTAATCAACGAAAAAAATTAAATTTTAAATGAAATTAGCTAGAATTTCTGATTAGTGGGTTTATTCATAGATTTTTCAGCCCATTTATTTATTTCATTAGCAATCGGCTAAAACCCGCACTTATTCGCCATCTTCAAAACAACTTGAAATTCGTGAGCTTGAGATGATGGTCACGTGGTTTTCACAACTTCGCTTTACTCTCATCGTAAAAAAATGTATTTACCGTTCAAAATATTTGCATTTAAATCATATTTATGTTTGAATTAGTTTAGTACGCTTAAGTCTTAAACATTTTGAAATAGCAGAACATAAGCCTAATGTGAAACTGTTTGAATTATATTAAAAAACGAAAAAAGTACTACCGTTTCAAAATAAAATGTATCGATTATCGAAAAGTAATTTCAACTGCAAAGCATCACGAATAATTGAGCATTTCGTTAAAAGTTGCTTTGCAGTTAAGCTCACTTTCGATAATCGAAACATTTTATTTTGAATCGGTCATACAACGATAAAAGCGCTGTACGAATATTGTTTGCCACATCAACGCTTTACTCGTAAACGTTGTTTTGCTTTCATCGTAAGCATATCTTAAGTGAAGCTTTTAAAATGAAGCATTGTTGGAGAAACATTCAGGTAAACATTTCCTTAAAACTTATTATTTTATTTGGCTAAATACATATATTATACTGTATATTACTGTATTGCATGTATATTTTCTGTATATTAACTATTACAGTCTGTTGACATTCATTTGACCAGCTTTAAGAAATTATTAATCGAAGGCATTGTAATTTCTGCGAGTTTAAACAACTACAGGCTGTATGGAAAGAAAGTTGACAAAAATATGTTAAACTAAATAAAAAAGTACTCAACGCAAAAAGGAAAAATTACACTAATAGGAAGATGAAAACTTCATCTAAAATTTTCTAATTGACAATTTCTATGTATTTTGATTCAAATTTGAATCAAGTCATTGTGAAATGGGCACTGTCTTCGCTTTCCTTGACTTTTGCTCAGTTTGGAGAGATCTTCATTGTTGATACTTTTATGAGTTTAACAAAGTGCTTATTAAAAACTTAAAATTTTTAAGCATTAAAATTATAAAATGTAAACATTCAACTAGGATGTCCGGAGTGATCACCTTTTGCTGAAACAACACATCTAATCTTCCCTTCAAGTGTGTTTTAAGAATACCCAATCATAGGTGCTACATTGCATGTGAAGCATGTTATTCGCATGCAAAATTTAACAAAATATCTATGGCGAAAAATTCTGGTTTTTTGATCGCGGGCCTAAATCTCAATCAATTTCCACCGGCTTTGTTAGAAATGTCTCAACTCACAAATGCTAGATATTGTGAATATTATCTCTAGTTTTATTTATGTTAAAGCAACTTAAAGGCAATTTTTCAGTGCTTTTATAGAAAATTATAAGATCTATCATAGGAGAGTAGTTGAATAGTACACTCATTTAAAACAACTAATGGCAAAAAATATGCTACTTTCAACATTTAATGTAGTGGCGCAATACCATAGCGCTTTCCCACCAATTGTTGAAATTGGAGAATTTTTTCTTTTCTCAGCTAAATAACCAATAAGTAAATAATACGTATGTACTAGGTGCTAGGTACTACCTAGTGCTTGCGTCTCATCACAATTCAAACTTCTTGTCTGACTAACAAAGACAATTACAATTTCGTCTTAAAAATTTAGAGCTTTGAAAAGAGAAACTTTCTTCTACTCAGAATAGTACGTTCAGTTTATCACTTCAATTTTCACTCATATAATTAATAAGAATTTAATTATCAATTGTGCGAAAAATTGCTTCTATATGAAATATAAATCAATTTTAAATCAATTATTTCTGATTCAGGAATGGAAAAATTATGGGATTTTATTATCGACACCCTCGGATGAAGCTTGCAAACTTTACGATGCATCGCTTAATCAGGTTTCATTAGCTAACGAGCTATTGATAGTGAATCAAAACAATAGTTTCTAGGGTGGTTCGATGATGTGTCCGTCGGGGGTTTGGAAAAGAGTTTAAAAAATATGATTGAAGCCGATCCATATTTTGGTAATTTCATTATCGAGATTTTACTTTATAATTTTGAAATTATTTAAAGTTATGGGGCATTGTTTGATGCTTGGTCTCGAGTTTGTCGGAACCGGCCGCAGCGTTAAATTGGACTCAGAATTTAAATCACAAATTGATAATTTGAAGGTAATGGCAGAGAGACAGTCGTTAACAAAATCAGAGAAGAAACATGTCGACGCAATTGTTCATCTGGCAAAAAATGATTTTAGTTCAGCGGCCACATGTTTCGAAGAGATTTTATTAGAAAGTCCGACGGATATTCATGCTTTGAAAATGGCACAAGACATGTATTTTTTCACCGGGCAGCTTCCTGACATGAAGGATTCTGTAGCCAGAGTTGTGCCCTTTTGGGAATCCAGTAATCTTCCTATGAAAAGGTTTCCCTTTTTTTTAAGTAAAATCTCACGTTGTTTTATGATGTAGTTACGTACATGGTTTGTACGCATTTGGTCTTGAAGAAAATAATTTTTACCGAAAGGCAGAAGTGGAAGCAAGAAAGGTTTAACAAGCTAATTTTTATCTTTTGATAGTTGCTTATTTTCATTTTAGGCCTTAGAAATGAATGCTAACGATGCGTGGGCAACTCATGCTGTCGCTCATGTGTGTGAAATGGAAGGAAGAATTGATGATGGGATCAATTTTCTTGATAAAACATCAAGTGATTGGAAAGTGGGAGAATACTTGGCAGCTCACAATTTCTGGCATTGGGCACTTTATCTGATCGAGAAAGACGACTACGATAGTGCCTATGACATATTCACTTCGGAAGTTCTCAGGCGAACTATAGAAGCAAAATCAATTTTTAATATAGTAGATGCAACTTCGCTTTTATATCGTTTAGAATTGACGGAGGGTGTAAGGCGTAATAACAGCGAATATTGGGATCAATTGTATGCCGTTTGCAAACCACATTTACAGGACCACATTACTGCATTCAATGATTGTCATTTCTTGATGGCTCTCTTGGGCAAGAAAAATTATTCGGAAGCAAATGAGTTGTTAGATAGTTTAGTGCTCAGCGAGGACATAATTTTGGGCAAAAACGTAGTTCGACCTTTGCTCAACGCCATGATTCAATTCGAAAGAGAACAATATGCTACTGCGGTAGGGATCTTATTACCTCTGAAATACAAATTGGTTGAGATGGGCGGCAGTAATGCTCAAAGAGATTTGTTTAATCAATTATTAATTATGGCCGCAATAAAATCAACTGATAGCGCTCATCATATACTTGCAAAGCGATTGGTGATTGAGCGTCAGGCTTTGAAACCATCACCTCTTGGAGACCGAATTTTATCTTTCGAGAACAAATGAATGAATTAATTTTCCTTGCGTCTCTCTTATTTTTTCATGCTTAATGAATGATTTTATGATAAATATAAATAAAATTCATTTCATTTAACAAAAATTCGAATGCGGATTAACTTGATTGCGTTTTGAGCGAATAATCACAGAATTATTGGGCGTGAATCCCAATTCGAATTTTGCTCATTGTTAGCTGACAAAATTATACACTTGTGGCCGAGATAATTTGCTATTTTTTCCATTTAAAACTTAAATTTTCAATAGATAAGATGACGTATTAATGTGGCCACTAGTGAATGCATTGCTTTGAAAAGAGCATATCGTAGTTGAGTTTAGTCTCTTTCAAAAAGTTAAACGAATTCTTTCACCTTCGTTTTGTTTTATGCAATTATGCAAATTGAAAAAAGCAGCTGCTACCAAACTAAACTCATCGCATTACAAAACTTGTAAAACGTAAACAATTTTAACAACCAGCTTTCGTTAGTTTGATCGAGGTTAAGTCGATCACTGTTATGATTAAAATTTTCACAATTTTATTATGTTTAACATTGATATTTAACTTTTGTAAAAAATCAAATCAAAATTCAACATTCGTGGGAAGTGTACTCAGTTTTAGAAAACTTCAAGTGGTGACAAGACCCGAGACGATGCAAAACAAAATTAAGTTACAGTTGAATCCATGGATCAACTCACGAAAAAGAAGATTATTCTTTGAACTATGTCGAAGAAATTATACTACACAACAGTTGGATGCTTATTTTAAATGCAACACATGGAGGAAAAAAATTGTAATGAAAATGAATTAATTTTTTCGCATTTCATTTGTACACTTATGTTCAATTAAATTTATCAGTTCAATGCTTTGCAATAAAGCGCGTTCTAACAAGTGTAAGTGCGTTCTGACAAGTTAAATGAAAGTACTATTCAACTTCTATTCTATGAAAGATGTCTCATTATTCTGTATCAAAGCACTGAAAAATTGCTTTTAAGATGTTTTAACATTAATAATTATAGAGATAAAAATAATTATATATAGCACATATGTAATGAGTTAAAACATTTAAAACAAACCGGGTGAGAATCGGTTGAGATTTAGGCCCGCAATCGAAAAAACRAAAAATTTTGCCAGACTTAATGTTAAAGTTTGCACGCGAATAACTTGCTTCATGCGCAAAATTCGCACCGATGATGGAGGTAATTCTTAATACACTAATGAAGATCTATCTTCATACCAAGTTTCATTGAAATCGGGAACGGGCACAAAAAATAGATTCCTTGTAAGTGCACTAAAAATTAAACTATGCAGCCAATTATGAAAAAGTGATAAGTTTAATTTTTAAGTTCTGCAACATTTTTAGTGCAATTGTTTATAGAACAGACAAAAATTACCAATTAAATTATTTAACAATTAATAATTATTTTCTCCAAATATAACAAGTTGAATTATACAATGATGAGCAAACAATTTTTTTGACATCGTAATTTTTTTATTTATTTTGCAGCTCAAATCATCACTTGAAAAATGTGATAGATTTGTATTCGGAAATGCCCGTACTTCTCTAGCAAAGAGAGCAGTTATTTGCAGAAAAGGTCGAAAAAAGATGTCAAAGGTACTGCACAAATTAACTTTTTGTTTTAATCACTTTGCTCTTTTTAATCATAACAAAAAATTTAAAAATCTGATATTTTTTAATTTTTAAATAAGATTTTTTATGTGAAAATTTCGAAGATTAAGAAAGTTTTTTAGCTCATTAAAAGGCATTCTGCGGATAAAAGCATGAATTTGACAAAATAACGATTTTTGAATTTATTTTAGGCATTCATGTGCTATAGAATTGAACTGAGAAAAAATGCTTTAGAAAACAAACCATGTAATCAACTTATACGACAAAGGAAACGATTGAGGCTGGCGAAAACTTTGAGGCAATTGGTAAGCTTTAATATTCTAAAGTCCGATTAATTCTAAAACTTCTTAATCTATTTTCATTTTCATTTTCTTATTCATATGCACTCAAACAGTAATACCTACGAACAATAAAAACTTTTTTACTCTTCAATTAAGATTTCATTCCTTAATTTTATTATTCGAGTAAAATTTTCAATTAAATAAGTTAGAAAACACAAAAGAAAAAGATCTCAAATTAGATTAAATAGAAATTTTGGTGAAAATCTTGGCTTATAAACAAAACAAATAAAATTTGGAAACCCGACACTTCCCAAACTCCTTAGGATTTTCGAAAAGCATGTCTTGTTAGGGAAAAGTGTCGATTGTATTTTTACCTGTTTCGCTCTCTACTATTTCACAAATAAGTTTCTGAGATCAAATCGCATTCTTGTGACACTCATTGAGCTTGTAATGTGCAATTGATTCAACAATTCGTCTTTTATTTGATCCAAAATATTTTTTACAGGAATGCAAAGAGAAAGCTATTGGAATACAAGTTCCTCCAGCTCGTAGATGACACATATCTTTTATGCAGAATTGTGAATTGTGTCATTATTCAAAATTGAATAAAAGTTTAACAATTTATCGTTGTTTGATTATTTAGAAACAAAGTTTTATTTTATTTAAAAGCTTTTGGATATTTAAAACATGTAAAAAAAGGAAAGTTTACATTAAGTGCGTCAAACATCCAAATAAATAAACATTTTTCGGTGTGTTCTGTCTATCGACCGGCGTTAAAACTTTTAAATAATAAAAATACATAAATTTATATTCGTACATTTTGTATATTACATAAAATTGTTACTAAATTTTTAAAATAAAAAGTTTTCAACTTTCAAAAACAAAAAATCGAGTTGAACAAATCTAATCAAAACTTTTAAAATGCAACACTAGTTTTGTTACAAAATCAAAGCGCAAAGAGAACATAAAAATAAACATTCTAACATTAATGTGAAAATAATTAACTAAAAAATAGCATGAAATCAATAAAAATGATTAATTGTTTTGGATGCTTTGTTGTTCTTTTCCTTAATTTTTTTAAGGCAAAAAGTAGTTTCTTATAAATTATAAGAATATTATAAATAAATATTACAAATTACAAGTTATAATCAACAAGTTGGTTAAAACAAAAAATTTAAAATAAAGCTTTTTGTTAAAAAGAAATATGTAAACAACGATTTTGTTGAGTTTGATTCGGTTTGGGTACACCGCAATGTGAATAACATCTTTTGATTCTTTTGGTTATTGGTCATTTAATGTCGGTGCATAAAATTAAGGAGAGATTTACTTGTTTTAATAAAAACAAAGCATAGTGACAATCAAAAAGCGAAAAAATGAGTAACGAATTTCGGTTCGATGAATGACCAGAAAAGTTTCGGTCAGCGAGCGGTATGTAACTCCATCTATTTTTATGAATGTAAAATGGCGTAACGTTTGCAAAGTGTTCGAAATGTGAATCGCAAGAAAAGCGAATTCGAGACGAAAGCAGCGAACGACAAATGGTGAGAAGCCTATTCAACTGTCTTTTGCTCGTCGCCGTCGTTTCGTTTTCAATCGTCGTCATTCTCTATTTTTATTTGCTGCCAAACGTCGAGAAAAAAGCTGTGAATTACGAATTAGCGTCTGCGGGCATTGCGGGCAAACTTAGTTTTCACGTTTCAAGCGATAAACTCCACGAAAATGAGCGAAAACATACATTTAGCAAAAGTGTCAATCTGATCAATGACGAGGAAGTGGACGACAATTTGATCGAACAAAGTTTCGAGCAGAATTCGCGGACAAAATGGCACAACGAAGCGTTGAAATTGAACGCCGTTACAAGTGACATTCTTAATTTAGCGATTATTCGTGATGCCGACGAACTCAAGATTAGAAAAGAAGGATATCGAAAGTACGCATTCAATGTATTAGTAAGCGAACGAATTGGTTTTCACCGAATTATTCCTGATACAAGGCACTCTCTTTGCAAAAAGCAAACATATTCTCCTTTAAATATTCTACCTTCAGCCAGTGTCATCATTTGTTTTTACAATGAACATTTCACCACTTTGATGCGAACAGTTTTTTCTGTTATCGAACGGTCTCCAGAACCTTTGCTTCACGAAATAATCTTAGTAAACGACTTTAGTGATAATTGTAAGTGTTTAATTTTTTTGCTTTTATTTAATTTGATGTTCATCAGCTGAATTCGAGGATAAAATGGAAAAGTTTGTTGAAAGCAATTTTGATGGAAAAGTTAAACTGTTGAAAACTCCCGAAAGATTTGGTCTTATAAGAGCTCGGATTTACGCCGCTCACCACGCATCTGGAGATGTTTTGATTTTTTTGGATAGTCACTGTGAAGTTAATAATAATTGGATTGTTCCTTTACTTTCTCGAATAAAAGAAGATCATACTGTTGTCACTTGTCCTATCATTGATATTATAAATGCAAATACTTTTGAATATGCTGCATCTCCGATTGTTCGTGGTGGCTTTAATTGGGGGCTCCATTTTAAATGGGATTCAGTACCTAATTCATTATTGAAAACTAAAGCTGATTTTATAAAACCTATAAAGTAAGTATGAATTCAATATTAAACTGAAATATAAAAATCTCTGATAGGTCTCCAACAATGGCAGGGGGACTATTTGCTATCGACAGGAGTTACTTTTTTGAAATGGGTGAATATGATAATGGAATGGATATTTGGGGCGGCGAAAATTTAGAAATATCATTTAGAGCAAGTAAATAACAATTTTGACCAAGTAATATGAATGGTTTTTTCAGATCTGGATGTGTGGGGGCAGATTAGAAATAATTCCTTGTTCTCGAGTTGGTCATGTCTTTCGTGATAGACGCCCATATGGTTCTCCAACGGGTGATGATACTTTAGCTAAAAATTCTTTAAGAGTCGCTAATGTTTGGATGGATGAATACAAAGTATAACACTTCTACTTATACGTATAAGCTTCACTCATGAATTTCTTATCTAGAAATATTACTATGACACGAGGCCAGATTTGAAAGATAAAGATTTTGGGGATGTCAAAGAACGAATAAATTTAAGGAAAAAACTTAAATGTAAAAATTTTGATTGGTATGTTCAAAATGTTTACCCTGAGTTAAGGCCTCCATCCGCAAGTGACAATAAAGAAAAAGCACGTCAAAGAATAGAGAAGATTGAAAAAATGAAGCCTTATTATAAGAGATACAGAAAAGCACCTAAAGTTATTGATAGATATAGAATTCAACTCTATGGATCAAATCTATGTATCGAATCTGAAAACGAAGTAACCGCAAAAGGATCAAAACTAATGCTTCAAAAGTGTTCCGGGATTAAGAGACAAGTACTTCAATCTTATAACAGACATAATTGCATAGCTAATAAATACTTGCAATTTTTTCTTTTAATGTAGTTATGGTCTGAAACAGAGAAAAGAGAGTTGCGTTTAGCAGATTTGCTTTGCTTAGACGCCGAAAACAACGCACCATATTTATCAAAGTGCCACGGATCGGGCTCAACTCAAGATTGGAGACACTCAACGCGGGTAAAATATTAGGCTCTCCTTTTCGAATAATCTTGTTTAATTAATTTCATTTAGAAAAATACTTTGATTCACAATGTCGGAGTAGGATTATGTTTAGGAGTAAGGCAATTTCGAGTTAACGAACCCGTGATTATGACAATATGTAGTCGTGTAAATGCGAGAAAATGGAATCTCGTTTCTATCATGATATAATCATGAATTTCATTTGTTACTCTTTGATTAAAACCGGTCAGTTGATTTATTTTTATTGTGTGAATTTTTATACTTGTTATTTTTATTGATCAAAAATTTTCTCAAAATTTTTTCTTTTTTCAGAGAAGTTCTAAAAATTTAGATTAATTTTAACTTTTATGAAATATTTTCGTTAGTTTTATTGATAAAAATAAAACTAGAAATGAAAACTGCCACGAAATTATATTATCTTAAAAAGAATCAAATAGATAATTAAAAAATTTTCCGCATGGATTTAGATATAATTATAGTTAACACTTAGTACAACCAATTTTTACAGAACCACGTAGCTTACACAATGTGCGCTAAGCAGAAATGTTTTTTTATTAAACCCATATGACATCAGAATTTAGTGATGAAGCTGAAAATCGAATCTAGAAAAATTTTCACCTTGTCAAATAAAGAGACTACTTCCGATTCAAAATAAAATGTTTCGATTATCGAAAATTGATCTTATCTACGAAGCAACTTTAACAAGACGCTTAATCCATTGTGTTGCTTTGCAATCGAGCTCACTTTTCGATAATCGAAACAATTCATTTTGAATCGTTTGTAACAAATAGAAGAACAAAACAATCAAATATGCAAATAACAACTGTGTTAGCTGCCGTCGTACTCACTTATCGCTAATCTCTTCAAACTACTGGCTACTATTTTCACTACTCTAATGTAATGAGAACAAAGCAGGTCAAATGATTTTTGCTTTAAGCAAGTAATTTTTTTCAATTTAATGACGTCAAAGCATTTTCAAATATTTTTAACGTCATCTTGTTGCTTCCGTTTTTATTTGTCGTTGTTTTTTGTTTTCTGCTAATACTTTTGTACTTGAATTGATAACAAATTGTGTAAGAGATTACTTGTGGATCGTGTGTTTCTCATAAATGTCGACTTTTAAAGTACCTTTACCTATTAAGCAGCCAAAATATAATCTGGTTCAAAATTTTAAGTTTGCGCCATTGTTCAGAACTGAGAACATAAAATCAGGTTTAAATTATAAGGCCAAAGATAGCGATAAATTCATTGTAACATTTCCGAAATGTGGAACTACGTGGACTATGCAAATCTGTGTTCTCTTGTTTAACGACGGAGACGTGCCGAACGATGTTGCCGAGAAAACTCTTTATGTTCGCATTCCTTTTCTCGAAAGTATGGGTGCGCAAGCAATTGACCAAACTAGCAGCCTGACGGCAATTAAAACGCATCTGCCTTTCGACTTGACGCCTTATAATCCGAATGCGAAGTATATTTACGTAGCAAGAAATCCAAAAGATGCTTGCGTTTCATTTTATCACCACCACAAGTTGTTTCGAGAGTACGAATTCGATGGTAGCTTTCACGATTTTATGCTTTGCTGGTTGAATGGAGAGATTGAGTGCGGCAGTTACAAGGATAATTTGCTTTCGTGGTGGAATCACAAAGATGACGACAATGTTCTATTCTTGCTTTACGAAGAAATGAAAGACAACATCAGGGAGGCGATTTTGAAAATGGCAACATTTTTTGGAAAAGAATACAGAACAAAGATCGAAGAAAACGCTGAAATTTTGAATAAAATCGTGAAAAATTCTGATTTCACATTTATGAAACAAACGACGAATAAAAGCTTTGAAATGCGATCGCGAGCGAACGCAGCGATCGCCGAAAATCGCGATTACGAGTTCATTAGAAAAGGAATAGTCGGCGATTGGAAAAATCACTTTACCGACGAAGACAATCAACTTTTTGAAGCTTGGTTCCGAGACTCATTTAGTGGTTCTGAAATTGAAAGCTTGTGGGACAAATATAACGTTTTTGATTACCGTAAGCAAAAATAATCATCGTTCATATATTACGTGTTTGTAGATGACAAATACAGTCGATGAATAAACATTGTTTTTTCTGTTTTTGTTTCAATTTAATTGCATTTGTATTATTATTTAATTAATTAATTGCAAAGCAACATAATGGATTAAGCGTGTTCTTAAAGTAGCAAATAGTCCCAGTGCCATTGTTGGAGACCTATAAAAGATTTTTATCTTTCATTTTAATATTAATTCATAGTTTATAAGTTTTATAAAGTCAGCTTTAGTTTTCAATAATGAATTAGGTACTGAATCCCATTTAAAATTGATCTCCCAATTAAAGTCACTACGAACAATCGGAGATGCAGCATATTCAAAAGTATTTGCATTTATAATATCAATGATAGGACAGGTGACAACAGTACGATTTTTTATTCGAGAAATTACTTGATGTATGCACTAAGAATTTTCTCCCTCATTGGTGAAATTTTTGCATCTCATTTACCTTTACTTTTCATAAAATCGCCACAACCTTTCCTTTATTACAAATTTGTGTAATTTTTTGAATTTAACAAATTTCTCAACTCTATATACTATAATATAAAATTAAATTATTAACACTTGATAAAACAAATGAAAAGTTTTATTTTATCGTATCAGATTTCTAGTAGCCAGCTATCGGTAGTGACGCGCGTTTCATTGACATACTTTACTTTTCCCCTCAATTGCATTTTCATAGAAAGTATTGCCCAATAAGTTGAAATAAAAACAGAAAAAACAATGTTTATTCATCGACTGTATTTGTCATCTACAAACACGTAATATTTGAGCGATGATTATTTTTGCTTATGGTAATCAAAAACGTTACATTTGTCCCACAAGCTTTCAACTTGAGAACCGCTAAACGAATCTCGGAACCAAGCTTCAAAAATTTGATTGTCTTCATCGTTCAAGTGATTTTTCCAATCGCCGACTATTCTTTTTCTAATGTAATCGAAATCGCGATTTTCGGTGACCGTTGCATTCGCCCGAAATTCCTTTTCAAAGCTTTTATTCGTTGTCACAAGTATTCTATTACACAATTTGGTATCAACTCCAATACAAAAGTAAAAGCAGAATTTAAATATGCTAAATGAAAATGTAAGCTACAAGATGATGTAGCTTACAATAAATGTGAATAAAATTATTTGAAAATGTTTTCACATCAATAAAAGCACTCTGAAAACGAGTCCACATTTGTTATTGTGCAAGCATGTTTCAAGCGTTAATAATTAAAATAAATAATTCTTATACGTTATGTCTATGGAAAAAACGAAAGTGATGCGTTTTAAATACAGTTCGGAAAAACGCGAATCTCGAATTTTTTAAGATCTCATAAGAGTATACATAAGCTAAAAATTAGGATAAATTCCTAGTGGCGTATTTTGGTTTAAAATAGCAATTTTCATAAAATGTGTGGATTTCAAAATGTGACACATACAAAAATTCAAGCACGTACACTTATCTATAATTTCATTATGATCTGCAATTAATCTCAATAGAACAATTTTTGAATTTATATATCACCCAATTTAGGTCTAAAAATCAACTTGTTCGGCTATTACGACAAAAAAATGTGTTGGCGCGTGCAGAGATGAAATTCAGATCACTTTGTAGAGAGCGAAAAATGGCATTGGTTTTGAATCTTTTATTTTTAAGTTTTTTTTATACAATTTATTTATTTATTTATTTTCAAAATGTTTATGAGTATACTTTACCTTAGATGTGTGAAAAAAAGGTCGATGCATAAAAACTCGATAAGCGACATGCAAATTTGTAATGGGGTCAAAAGAAGAGAATTTTTTCTTTTCATGTTTTATATCACTACTTTCAGATAGTACTTAACGATGCTTTCCCGAAATTTGTCAAAATCGTCCATCATCTGATAAGTGAAAAAGAGGTAGAGTCAATGACAGAATGTTTTGCTATCTTCACGCAAAACCGGCATATCTACTGAAAATAATCGTAAAACATTCCGTCATCGACTGTTCTTATTCATTCTAATTTACACATAATGTTTAAAGAGTTTTTATAATAAAGAGATAGCAGGATGGAATTAATGGCCATCTTTTAATGGATCCACTAATTAATTTATTTTTGTAGCAATACAGACTTTTAAATCAACACCTCATTTATGCTAACTCGATTCGAAAGCAAAAACAAAAGTAAATTGATCAAATGGATCAAACAACTAAAAGATGGCCATTTTTGAAAACATTATTCATTTCCCTTAATCAGTTTTAAGAAATACAAATAAAGAAAATTTTCAAATAAAGATACAAAATAAATTTTTTAGTAAAATTATTTTGTAAAATTTGCGAGTAATTTTAACTAAACACACTTCTGGCATGAGTTAAGCAAATAAAACTCATATTATTAAAGTTTGCGAAAACTTTTTGAGCTTTAATTTGACGAAGATGGGTTGGTGAGTTCGGTACCTTGTTTACTTTGAATCTGGATGTTACCATCGCTGACTTCATAATCCTTCGAAAGATGTTCTGCAATAAATTTCGGCAAAAGTTTCTTAAAGCCACGTCGAAAGTCTGGATTCATCCACCAATAAATAAATGGATTGTAACAACAAGAACTGATTCCAAGCCAATAGAGTACAAAGTAAGTCGTTGAATCGTTACACAACTTCCCTTTATTTCCAGTCCCCTTCTTGTTTTCCAATTGTTTGATAACGTAATCAGTAAAATTAAGCGCGTGAAGAGGAAGCCAGCACAATGCAAACACGACCACAACGACAATCAACATAAGCACAATTTTCTTTTTCTTAGCATCTCTTGCTTCTTGCGACGCAGCAGTAGAAGCTCCAACTTTCTTTTGTGTCCAAATTTTACGGGCAATTATTGCATAAAGAATGCCGGTCACCACTAACGGAATTACATACTGTCCCAGCCATATTCCCCATACTCTTTGTGAACGCATTTTCTTGCTGTCAAATGGACGAGTGAACTCCAAAACTATTTGACAACTGATCAATCGATCGCTTGTAAAATATTTAAATATCTTCGCAGAACCAATTGATGAAGCGACGAACAAGCTTGTTAACACCCAAGTGATTGTAACGTATAACTTACTATTCAATGGAGGACTCAAAGGATACATAATAGACATGAATCGTTCAATAGCGATCAGCATCATGATCAAAGAGGACATATAAAATGACAATACTTGTAAAGACTTGACCAGTGCGCATGGAAACTCTATTTTCCACACTATCAGCACGTATTCCCAGCAAAAAATCCATTGTAAAAAGATAGTGGCACCTCCGAGTACATCTGATATGGCTAAATTACCGACCAAAATGTTCGTTGAATTTTTAAGCGTTGAATTTCTCGCAAAAATAATCCTGCAGACGAGATAATTGCCGTAGAATGCAAGAAATCCAGTAATCGAATAAAGGATGATCAAGAACACATCTCGAGCGTAATGATTCGATTCATCTTCAGCTTTTAGTGCTGTTGAATTAAACGTTGAATTTGATTGTTCAAATAGAGAAGAGTTTGTTGCTAACGAAACTGAACTATTTGCATTCATTTTCGTAAATAGAATAAACATTTCCTCTGTAACTTATAAATAAAATTCGGACGGTTATTGCTGCATTTCATGCAGGATAAATGTATTTCCGTTTCGTCGTTTTCTCAAAATTTAAAAAACGTAAACATAGTATATTATTGCTATTTCATTCGTAAGTATTAACATTATCTTGACGACAAAAGACTTCCCGGATTAACTGTAACCGCATGATTAAGCTGAAAGCTTCAATGGCATTTATATTACGTTTACAACAAACTTTGCACAAAATCTCTACTTTCTGTAAAAATTTTCATAATTAACGAATTCATATCACGTACACCTTATAATTTCCTAATTAATCTTACGATAAATAATCGTTCAATTTTGAAGAAATTTTACCTCTTAAAATAGTTTCATAAGATAAAGCTTTCAAACGATTATAAGCAAAAAAAAAAATTTCTTTGTTCAATGATTTTGTTATGAAAAGTTTTCCTAAAATTAAAATACCTTTAAAATAAATTCTAGACGATTGAAAATTATTGTGATAAAATTTATTTACGATCTATGAAACATTTATTTAAATATGAGTATAAATGATTATTTTAATTCACTTATGAAATAATACTTACGGATTAACATTGCAATGTTA
>NCKU01001880.1:0-22207 GCA_003675995.1 Dinothrombium tinctorium
AAAAAAATGGCTCGAATTTCAAAATTTTAAAATGGTGAACGGATCGCGTACGCAAATTATCGCTTTTAATCACTCATTAAGTATTTGCATTGCAGTGAAGTGTCATTTAAGCCGAAGGAAATTTTCGCTACTTTGCTTCTCTGCTTCGCATGATTTTTGCAAAAACTAACCATTGTCATGGCTTATGATGAAGTTCATTCACTTGAAACGAATTTTTTTGCTTTTTATTTATTTATTTAAAGTCTCGCTTCTTTTTGTTTTGTTTGTAAAGATGTCATCTTTGAAGTAGAGGAAGAAAAATCTAACTTTACATGATTACACGATTAATATTTATTCAGTCTCTCTGTTTTGCATTTATAAATTTATTTTATTAAATTTTCAGTCGCTTTTGTATTTTAGATTATAAATTTATTTTTAAATTTTTCAAAACAGAATTTAATTTTTTATTAAAATACAAAAATATGTAAGTTATTAAAAATTTTAATTTAAAAAAGAAATTAAATTCAATATTTGCAAATTTTGACAGCGTTCATCTTACTAAAACTCAATCTATAAGTCGAAATAACTTCGTTCTCGAATCGCGTACGTATAGAAAACGCAATCATTTTGTGTGAAAATTTTAATTTTCACGCTTTTTAACAATAAAATATTCGAAATAATAAAGAATGAGGCGAGTGATAAGAATCTGAAAATGACAACTTAGATTAATATGCAAATGCAGTTTTCGTTCTCATTTTAAAAGCAATAGCATTACGAATTTTACTTTAATGTTTTCGAATGAAATGAATGTCAATTTAAATTATGAGAAAATTAAATTTCCAATGAAGTTTAAATAGAATTTTGGACGAAATAAAAAAAAATTTAATTTCACTTTTTGAATAATGTTTTATTATGTTTCGAATAAATGCATTAGAAAAGTTCATTTTGCTTCGAAACACACACAATTCATCGCTTATATCTAATATTTATATTTAAATAAATTTAAAAAATTTTTCGCGAGTAAAATGTTCGCTTATCGATCGAGAAAGAAACAAATGAGAAAAGGAAAATATTAAAATAATGCGAGTGTTGTAATCTCGGTGTTGCTTATTTATTAAATTGATTTTCATTTTAAAAAGAGCGCAAAACATAAACACATTTCACAAAGCTGCGCTTCGTTTCATTCGTTTTAATTAAATTTTTAGACGCTTTAAATAAAATGCAAAATTTTTTTTTACGATCCAGCTTAAGTTCTTCTTTTTTCTTTTTTCAACTTGAGCTTTGAAAAAATTTTTTCACTTAGCAACGAAAAAGATTTTCGCTAATAAAAAAAAGGAAAAAGAAGAGAGCGAAGATAATAACGACAAGGTAATAAAATCGGTAATTTGACGTTAGTTTGAAGAGCGGAATGCATCAATATTAATTGAAGTTTCGGTATGAAAAGTTTAGTAACAATTTTTCGGCATTCATGAGCGAATGGCAAAAGAATGAAGAGATTTCATAGTTTCGCAATAATTACATCTTTTATTCGCTGCGCGCGTAAATTCGCTAATATTCTTCATTACCGCAATGCATTAGTGTCCCGTTTTGTCGAAAAATAAAAATTTTTCATTCATTAAGCAACTTCTTTCGCATTCATAAATTCAATTCAATTCAATTTCGCTCAATTTCATTACTCGCTTTTTATTTTTTTATTTTTTCTTTTGAATAAAAAAGTTTTTTTTATTGATTTTGAATAGCACGAAATTTTGCGAGGCTTTTGAAAAGTACTCGGAACGAGAGAGAGAGAGAGAGCAAAGAGAGAAGCACTTGAAAAAGCTTAAAATAATGTTCATTAAACGATCGCATCGATAACGAGTGAAAAAGAAGTGAGCTGAAATCAAGTGAAAGAGAGAAAGAGAGAAAATAAGAGAGAGAGCTAAACATGTATTGAACAGAAGCGCGCGTAAATTACAGAGAAAATTTTTGTTGCATCGTCACAGGATGAAAATCAATCAGAAAAGATAATAGGTAAGATGTATGTGTATGTGTGTGTGTGTGTGTGTGTGTGTGTGTTTGTACTCCTTCTAAATCTTGATGATTCGCTGCTTGAATATTTATGAGTGTAGCGGCATCACAAAACGAGATTCATTTCGCGATCACTTCACTTCACTTCGCTTCGCTTTGCCTTCTTCTTTTCTCATGCTTCGTGATGAAAGGCATGTCATGCGATCATTGAAACAATATTGCATTCATCGACTTCCACTTCGCCATTCCACATTCACTGATTTCGCCTCTGTTTCTATGTCACACTTATATATGCGCTTGTCTCTCTATCTCTCCGCTCTCTCATTCTATTCACTCTGTCCGAAAATATATGAGCTTCGCCGTTAAAATTTCACTTTGAATTTATAACTTTCGCTTGTAATTCTCTTTTTTGATCAGCTGTAATCAAATTGAATCGAGCAAAGTCAGTGAAGCGTGAGTTCGAAAGTCATTCGTATTGATTCTCACTGCAAGCGAAGCGCTTTTTTCTTTGACCAAACTTTAGAAGACAATCAATTAACAATAAGGGGCGAATTTAAGTCGCGAAAATATTGAAATTGATTACAGCGAAACTCGAACCGCACCCAGTGCTACACCATTGTTCCACATTGCAACAATTTAACAAAGAGCAGACAATAGCAGTGCTATCAGAAATGTACAAAACGATGGTTTCAGCTGCAAAAGAAAAAGCGATTCACTATTGTTCGTTTATTGATCAAGTCTATTTGCAGGCGAGAAGCAAGCTTCATTTGCGCTCTGATCACAAGCACATATACGTTTTAAATGGCTCGCAGAGTATTAGCCTAAGATGGTCTATAAATGTTTTTATCGCGTGATTAATGTCGCACTCTCTCGCTCGTTCATTTTTTCCTCGCAGGCCAGATTTTTACCGGCTAAATCCTGTGTTTAGTCCTGCTTTTAGTTGAGTTAGTGTCATTTTTACTTATATACTGTTTCGCACACTCGATGAAAACGGCGAATCTATTGACTTAACGTCTTTTCGCTGACTTTGATACATTGTTCCTTCCTTTCGAGCCTCAAATATCGTAAAGGATGTTTGGAAGATGCATCCTTCTTTTCTTTCTTTCTTTCTTCTTCTCGCTCATCTCCTCGTTGCTCACTTCTCTTTCTCTCTCTTACGCGTTCTTTTTACTGTGCCAAGCACAACTTTTTCGGCAATCAACAGAAAAATATATCGCGATTAACGGCGAACACTGGCACACGCTCGCACATATACACACATTCATTTAATCGACTGCCTCCCATCCTTAGGGTATCTAACTGGCAGTGTTTACAAAGACTATTTATTACTCCGCAACGGATTCCCGGCCGAGAGTGTAGCTAATGGCTCCGTGATCATCGTGAAAACTCACGAATGGGGCTCGTACACACGACGTCAATTCGACAGGGCGATTTTGCTTATTCGCAATCCATTTAAAACGCTTCTGGCTGAATTCAATCGACGCGCTGCCGGACACTTGGCTCATGCATCTCCAGATCGATACCTGAAAGGCAAAGGTGCGTAAAACCGAAATTAAAAGCTGCGTTAGCTGCGGTTACAATCAAGCGTTTTAAAAATTTGACAACTTTTACAACTTGTAAACTCAACTCGTAACTCGACGAGTGGAATTCATTCGTGTGTACAGTGTGTGTGTGCAAGTAAAATATTTGCAAAAGCAATCAATAGCGCTTCTCAATTTTTACAATTTTAGTCTACGATTTTCCGCTTCCTTAACGCGACCGTTCGCCGGTATTACCGACGTGCGAGAACAGAGTGCTTTTTTGCCCCGAAGAAATAAGCGCAGAATGCAGTCACACGCACACACACACACACACAAACACACGTACACGCTAAGCAAAATGTATCACGTAATCAAACTTTTTTCTTTAAGTAAAATTGACACATTATTTCAAATACACGCACGTTTACTAGCGCATTACCTTCGATCGCCCGGTTCAAATTTCTTTCGCCTGCCATTCACACGATTGCTTACTTTTTACTTTGTGCGTGTGTGTGTTTGCTCGCTCCGCCATATATAAAATGTATAGGGCCAATCAGCGATTTCAATCAGACTAATAAACATTGTGTGCAAACCGTTTGAGCTAAAAGCGCGAAGCAAGAAAAAGCAAACGAAATCGCTGTTTTCGTGTTTTTTCGGTCGAAACGAGAAAAACTTTGTTTTGTTTCGAGACACATTTTGTATCATCAAATTTGATTTTAAACATTCATTTTTAAAATTGGTGCTCTTTTCGAAAAGAAGAATTTAAAAAGCTTTTTAAAGAAGAAGAAAGTAGACACTTTGCGTTCTCTTCTAAGCGGCGGTTTAATTTAGAAAATTGTTTCGTCGAGAAGCGAGATAAAGATTGAGCAGAGAGCGGAGAAAGAGAAAATAGTGAAGTGATGAAATGAAAAAGCGAGAAATTCGTTTTCTTCGTTCAAAAGCGTCGTAAAACTCAATTCGAGCATCAAACATATATTTTTCAAAGAGAAAAAGAATCGAGCAAAAAACGAAGTGTTGAAAAAAATTATCGAGAAATAAAAAGCGTAGCGACAACCAAAGAAAAGTGAACACTCCATTTGTCCGAAATTTTTCAAAACTCGCGAAATACAAATCATAAACGTCGATACTGAGCGAAAGTTTTTTAAACTTCAAATTTAATTTTTTCTCTTTCAACTCGAAAGCATCTTACTAGCAAAAGTGTTGTTAGCTGCTCAATTAATTATGTGAATTTGTGCTCTACTTTCTCCTTTTAATTAATTTGATTCTTACCTTTTGAAATGTAATACAAAAAATCTTTCGCCGTTTTTTACACTTCAATTTGTGTAAAATGACGGGAGAAAAAAGGATGAAGAGACAGAGCGCTACGGAGTGTATTGACTGCCGAAGAATACTTACTTTAATGTAATTCATCAATCACTGCTTTGTTACAAAAAAGGTTGGCATTTAGGCCATGTGAAAAGCTAAAAACTCATTTTTCATATATAATCACGTAGTAAATAAAAAAGAAACTTTTCGAAAGAAGAGAGAAAATGTCAACAATGATTATGAAAAGCATTAAAATTTATTGTTTTTAATTTTCTCGATTTTTAAAAGTTGTTAGAAGCAAACAAGAGCGAAGCAATTGAACACGTTCTTGTTGAGCAAAATGGCAGAAGCAACGCAAATATGTCATTCGCAGTAAGAACACTTTTACTCGACTACTTAATGTCAAATTTTATTAAGTATCCGTGTGTATGCGTTTCGATGGTTGTTGTTGCTGCTACTACTGCCGCTGCTAAATACATTTACGCACTTATCTGTTTAATGGCTAATAAATGTCGCATTTTATGCTTCGATAGTGTGCATGCAACATAAACACTATTCTATACGCATTAATGGACTAACAACGAAGCAGTGTAAGAATGCGGCGAAAACATTGCGTTGCGTATGAGAATAATGGGATCGAAATGCACTCGTTTTATTATTTCAACGATTTGATTAAGACGCGAGTTGTTAGATGCGAAGAAGAGGAGAGAGAGAGACAGCGAAAAGCAAAGGTCAACAGAAGCGAGGGTGAAAGTTCGCTAGCAATGAATTGATGTTTTTGCTCTTTTTACAAAACGAAATTGTCGTGTGCAAAAACGCGTAAATGTACACATGTATCATAAAAAGGGTCCGAAAAGAATTGATCGTCGAATGACTCTTTTGTGATCGCGAAGAAACGAAAGTCAAGCTGGAGAAGAAGAAGAAGACGACGATGAAGAATAGGAGGAGAGCGAAAGAGAGAAAAAACTTCTCTTGCGCTCGATTCACGTTTTTTTCGTCGCGATTATCGTTCAAAACATTAATTTAGTTTCGCTTATAGAAACTTTGTTCGACTTTTTTTGTTCTCTCGTATAAAATTGTCTCTATTAATAAATACGTCTATTAATCATTTGAAAAGATCTTTTTGGAATTATCAATCTTAAATTGAATTATACGATCAATATGATGTGATTTCAAGATGTTGCGAGCAATTTTTCACCGCTTTTGATCTTTTCTCTTCGTTTCTTATATTTAAAAATAGAAATAAAAGCTCGACTCGAAGGCAGTCTACTCGTGAACGGCAAAAAAAGCGCTTTCAATGTAAATTTTCAAAGAAAATTTTTTAATATTCTTGAATCGACGAATTTGAGAGAAAGTAATTTAATATTTTCGAAGAATCTCTTGGAGAGGTAATAACAAAAAAAGCGAGCGAAAAATAAAATGCAACAAAACTCGAAAAGCATAAGCTTGATTTAAATTTTAAAAAATATTTTTACTTTCTGTTGAATATGTGCGTTTTGTTCAAAAAAGCGAAAGCATCAAAAGATTAATTTCACGCTTTAATTTCACAAGCGAAACTTGCTCGCTTCCACGATTATTCTTTTCAAAAATCAATTATTAATTAAAATTTGAATACAATGCAAACTAATTGATGTTCACAAAAGTGTGCGATGGCAAGAATGAACGCAGTTTTCTCTTTCTCTCTCTCTCGCTTTCTTCTTCTTTGGCATTCTTATCACGAAAACTAATTTAAAGAAATCTGAGTGAAGACAAGAATCAATTTGTTACCGAAAAATGATTAACTTTCATAAATTATTCATTTCGAAAAGTCTAGTGCAGAAAGTGTAATGAAAACTCTTACTTCGCAGAGCTTCGAACAGTATTTACGCTTTAGATTGATTGATCGAGCTTATGAAAAAAAGTTTGAATTCATTTTTTTTGTCAAAAAATTTAATTTTTAAAAATATAATAAAATATGAGTAGCGAAAAAAAATATTGAAAAAAGGTAAAACATTTTTAGCCACATTCGCAGTAAAATGAAGTTTTTTTTCGCTCGCTTCAAAAAAATCGAAAAAGTTTTCACTTGAATTATTCAAACTCTTTCGCTCTCTATAACAATTTCCTATTCGTTCAACTTTCACTCTCGAGCGAAGAAAAAAAAATTTCTTTCCTCAAAAAAAAAGCTTCCACAAAATTCATTGATTTAGGAAATGTTTTGAAAATGAAAATCAGTGAAAATAATTTACTGCGTATGCATAACGAAAGTGAAACTCATCTATTTTATAGATGTGTAAATTACATTCGAAAGCAAACACAAAACTTCTCTTCTCTATGCGCGTCTCTAAACGTTATTTATGTAAGACGATTGATTTTTATGTTTATTAGCCTCTCGCAGTGCGAGAAAAATTTGATTCTAGCGAAAGCTTTTCCATCAATTTTTTTTAGTCACTCGCATTTACAAGCGCTCAAACTTAATTCGGTTTGGTTCAGTTTTACCAAACAATAAGTTTTATTAAGATTCGGAAAAGAACAAAAACGAATAGCTATCATATTGTTTCGTATGTCGCAACATGTTGAATTAAGCTTTATTGCATTCATCCATTTTTTTCGTCTGATCACATTGTTGTTGCGTTTGAAAAAATGATGAACAATTCGAATTCTTATTGCTCATACACAAAAGCGTTGTTTGTGTTAATAATTGCTTCTACGCCCTATTCAAGCATAAATACAACACTCGAGAAAGTTTGCCGAAAGTAATCATCATTATTTTTGAATTTATCGCTATTTTGTTTGCTCAAGTTTTCTAATTGATTTTTACGACTGAAATGATACTTCACTGCATTGCAGATTTTACTGCATCGCAACATTTCGAATTTATATGAAAAAAAAGTTGAAAATTTTGGCAATTTAAAAAAAATCGCAATATTAAAAATGACCATAATTCAAAACATGAGTTTCCCAAAAATAAACATTCCTGCAATAAATATGAATATTTAAAAGCGCAATTCTATTCGATTTTATTATGGCTTCAATATTTGATTCGAATGCGTTGAGTTTGAGCTAAAATCAGCAAGCGATCGTTTCGAAAAATTTCGACTATAAAACATAATTATGGACTCGAATTTTAAATTACATGATTGAATATAAATATTTAAGTTTTGCTTCTCTCTTCAATGAAAGAAAAATCCATTTATGACTTCGCAATATAAATTATTTTTTCATATTTATTGTTTCTACAATGGAAGAAACGAGAGACATTAAATTTTTTTCTTGAAGAAATAGTTAAGAATGTGAAATTGAGAAAAAAAAGTAAAGAAGAGAAGAAGAAGAATGGTCATATTTCAAATCGTAAATTATGTGGAAATAAAATGAGTTGCAAATAGAAAAATCTGCTTTTTTGAGAAAAGAGAACACGAAGAAGTAGGAGAATAAGAAAGTAAAATTTCTTACGCGGAATCAACAATATTTTATGAATAAAAAAGAATTTTCTTCTTTTTTTATCTCGCAGCCGCTTCTCAAAACTATCAACTATTTTGCTTCATTACTTTTCTAAGCTTTCCTCTTCTTTTCAAACATCTTTTTTGCCTCTTCTCTTTCTTTCTCTCGCTCAGACTCTCATTTTTCTTATTTTCTACTTTCTTTACGCATTCAATTCGATTTAAATTTAATGAGCTAAATTCAGTTACATTCGCTTTCTTTCTTTACATCTCTTCTTTCTCTCATACTTTATCATCTCTTTTCGCTCGCTCTCTTGTCAATAGCAAATGTGATTCTGCGTAGGTGAACTTTTTTTAAATTATGAATACCATTGTTAGAATTCACACTGTGTGCTTGCCAGTGAATGCAAACCGCAGTAGTATTCATATCAATTTTTTCGCATCTTTTACTCGTTGAATAAGAAGATTAATGAACAAAGTTTGTTCATTCATTTCATTGGCATTTCAGAAAGTAAAAGCAAAAATTTTTCGAATTGTTCTTATTCTTTGAACGAGATTTTCGTTTTTTTTTTCTGTTCATTTATTTGTATTTCATTCTTCTTTGAAAAGAGATTTATTTGAATTTACTTTTTTAAAATAAAATTGAATCAACGCTATCTCTTAAAAGTATCATTTTGTTCGCGACTAATCAAATTGATGCAATATTATGAGCACACACACACACACACAATGGGAAGCATGAGGCAACAATGAGTGCGCACTTGAATTGAAATTAGACTTCATTTTGAATGGAAAAACTCGAACGACAAATTACACAAAAGAGGAAAAATCAATTATTCAAAGAACGTTTTAAGCCTTAAGCTTTAAAAAAAGCGAAAATAGAAAATAAGTAAGCGATAAAAGAATTAAGTAGAAAACTAAACATGAATCGTTTTGCTTCGAATCAAAAGCTGAAAATAGCGGCGAAAAAAAAATTCAAAACGAACTCGAATTTAATCAATGTTTAAACTGCGATGAATAAATTTAGTTTCATTCGCGATTCATTCAATCGCTAGAAAATTATCGAGCAAATATACAATGAAAATATGACGAAAATTTATTATCATCAATTGTTCGCTCACTCTCTCTCTCTCTCTTGTAATTCTTTCTTCATTCAATTTATTTACAAGCAAACCAATGTAAATCTAGCGATGCTCTATTAAACACGCTGATTTGCGACGACAGATTTGTTGTATTGTGTAGAAAAGAATGAAAAAAAACTTTACGCTTTGAACACTTTTGAGCTCATTCAAAATAAACAAATTTGAAATTTTTTTCAATTGTATACTCTGCGCTGAAAGCATTTTTCGAGCGGAAAACACAACGACAGCGTTCGAACAATAAAAAATAACAGCAACGACAAGCAACGAGAAAAAAAACTTAAAAATCGAGAATCGATTTGTTAAGTTTTTGTATTTCGGCCTCAAATCGAAAACTAAACGAATTTTATTTCGAGAATAGTTTTTAAAAACTATTTTTCACAACGTTTTTAAAAAGTAAGAAAAAAATATAAATCGACGATTTGTTATGTCCATTGTTGTGTAAGCACTCAATTCACAGAAGCGTAAAACTTCATCTCTCTCTCTCTCTCTCCCTTTCCCTTCTATTTCCATTTTAACACGCGGTAAACTTTTTCTTGCGTTATTATAATTTTTTGCGAGCAATAAAAGTTGAATTGAGCTCTTTTTTGAGAACCTGACTGAATCTGAATAGATGAAGAGTTGTAGAGATGCGGCGAGATGAGATGCGAGAATAAAGAGAAGAGAGGCAACGCATCAAAAATGATTTGAGATAAGTAAAACTCGACACTTGTCAACTGCGAGAGGCGATGAAAAGAAGAGAAAAGCTAAGAGAAAAGAAAAGAAAAGCGAAAGAGCAGATTTTTAAAAATTTGCGCCAAGTAAAGCCTTAAAAGCGTCTTCTCTTCTCTTCTCTTTCGCCTCTCGCTCTAATGGTGATTCAATGTTGATGTATTGACGAGTGTAATGCGTTTAAATAATTGAGACTTTAAAAATTGAGATAAATTCACTTTTCGGCGAATTTAGCGAACACATACTTTCGGCGAACCGTTAACATCTCTTTTACTTTTCGCTTTTCTTCTTTTCGCTCTGCACATCGATTCTTTACAATTTGCGATCAATTATTTATCATCGTTTTCTACTCTTGCGATTTCGTAGGTTGGAAAGATTTCGCCGTCTCACAGGTGACCGCTTGGTCTCGTTTCACGCTCGATTGGCTCAATTTCACAGGTCCGCTATTGATATTGCGTTACGAAGATGTGGTTAACGATATCGAAAATCAATTGTATAAAATGTTCGCGTTTTTAAATGTCACCGTCCGTCCAGAAATGATAAAATGTGTGATCGCCAATCGCGATGGGGTGTTTAAACGACCGCCGCGTTTACTACCGTTCGATCCGTTCTCAGCTAGCCTCGGTAATTATTCGCTGCGTAAATTCGTCGAGCGGCAACGCGTGATCGTGTACGAGGCGATCAAACGCGTGCAAAACAGCGCGAATTACACGAATTATTTTCGCGAAATGTTCCGCACGACGCGAGCATCGACTCGACATCTCAAAAATGTGATTAATGTGATCTCGTCGTTTGTCGGCGATAATACAGCTGACAACAGTACCACTGACAGTGACATATCATTTGCACTATTCACGCCATCGTATCCTCTTCTGTCAACAAACGCGGCCGAAACGCGACACTTGCATCCGCGTGAAATTAATTGATTAAATGCGATTGCTTTGCTCGAAAATGCTTCGCGCCCCGTACTTGTTTCATGGTTCATCTTATTTCGCTACGCCATCGTCTCTACATCTCGCTTCGCTTCGATTTATACGCTTTTTGCATTTCATAAAAGCGATTCGTTTCTCAAATCGTGTCTTTAAACGTTTGATTTATTGCCGTCCTTTTTTCGTGAAATTTATTTTTCAAAAGAGCGAAAAAGTTAAATGCGAACTCTTTTTTTAGTTTTGCTGTTTTTGTTTTCCAGTTAAATTTCATTCGACTGTGTTTTTCTTCTTCATCTTCTTCTCATCGCTTTCGAAATGTAAGAGAAAAAAATTCGTGACAAAAAGAGAAATGAAAACAACAAATTTACAAATGATTTCAGAAGATGAGAATCTTTTTTGAAATCTAGAAGTCATTTCTTATCGAATTGCAACACATCGATGCACACATAAAAGTAATTAGTCGAGGACAGATAATCTCGCGAAGAAAATTAGGCCGTCACCTCCCATTAAGAAGCTTGTGAACGCAGCGCTAATTTTCTCCCGTCGAAGATTGTATTTCATCTTGATAAGCGCAGTATGAAAGCGATCACCCGACGACGTTGTATATACAACACACAATAAGCAGCTAATCGAAATGCGCTTCTGAACTGAATTCATCGCAGCGGATTCATGTGCGATAAAAATGATAAAATTGAGTATTGAAACTGCTTCGATCTGTAAATATATTTTAATGTTTAAATTAAATTTTAAAAAATTAAACGACTTTTCAAGTTTATTGCGATTTTCGTGAAAAAAGTTAAAACATTTAAAACTCTTTATTTTCTAAAAAGTTTTTTCATTTTTTGAAATTTAATTAAACTGGAAAGAAGATAAGCTCAAAAAAGTTCATTTACATTTTTGAAATATAAGCGAGTTTAATTATAAAAATATTCTCATTCATTTAACGAAAACGACATCATCAGCAATTGGTGAAATAAATATAAAAGTTTTAATTAAATCATGAAAGTTGAAAATAAAATAAAAAATCGATTCGAAGTAATTTTTCTAATGCGAATTTCGTTAAGATTAATGCACGAATCGAGCATTAGATTTAAATTTAGTTCTTTTTAAGTTTTCGATCAGTTCATTGCTTGAATTTAAAATCAGATCAATTTACTTCTTCTTCTTCTTCTTCTTCTTTCGCTATCAATGAGTGTTTCAAATTAAAATTTCACTCACTAAATTGTTTCGAATTATTTCGAGCGTAACTTTAGAACAGATTGCAAATTATCGTTTCTTTCTTTTTATTTACTCTTTTAGGGTAAAAAAATAAAATAAAATAAATAGATTTTCACTGATTGAAAAAGCTTAGAGTTTAATTTTCAAAGCTTTGTTTTAGCAAATTAAATTTACATAAAAAAAAGAATCAAAGTGGAAATCGAGAATAAACACAAAGAGGAAAATAATTTTACTTTCTGTTTGCATACAACTCTAAACGCATACAGCAAACAAGAGTTTCGAAAGTTTAAAAGAGAAGCGAGTTGAAAAATTAAATTCATTAATTTAGTAAATGTTAAAATTATTTTGCATACAGAAAGTGAGACAAAATTTATTTTTTTTTTTTTACGAATTCATTTGAAATTTGTATACAAATTTAAACAAGTAAGAACAAAACGCAGCGAATGAATGAGGATTTCAGCGAATAGCAGATGCAGTTTAAATTTTCTATCTTGTGAAATTCCGTTTTCAACTGCTTAATGAACAAGTGAAAAAAGAAGAAAGCACTCGGCATTGTGAAGTATTAAATTCAATGGAACTTTACACATAAATTGCTCTCTATTCGGTTCAAGATTTGGTTCCTTTTTATCTGCAAACAATGCATGAAAAATGATTTATTCAGCTGAGAGCTTAATTTTAAAATATATTGTGAAAAATTTTGTGTTTTTTTTTTCAAAAGTTTCGTAAAATTAAATTGGCATTTGCTGTCTTTTAAGTCGATAAATTTTAACATTTTTTCATTGATAAAATGGAACTTAATTTTTTTCGCAGCTGTTCATCGAAAAGAAACTATTCATAAACTGAGTTCCATTCTGAAGTGCTTTTAAAACGAGTGCTACTCGAAATAAAAGAGGTTGCGGTATAATCTTGCGTCTAAAAGGTGCGCTTCAAACAAGCCGGATGAAATCAATGAAGCAGCTTTGCAATATACATATGCACACGTTTGGCTACATTAATATGCTGTCTTTCATTTTCGATAATTGAGTTTGCACTGGAGAAGACAGCGTATTAATTTAGTGACAAATGTATCTAAATATAAAAACTCATAACTAGAAATGCTTCAACACTTCAACAATTTTCTAAAAATGTTGATTTTTCAAATAACTTTCTTCGAACTAGTGTGTTTGTATTTAGTTTTATTTGATTAGATATCAAATGCAATCTCAGCGCATGGAATAACAAACTTTAAACCAACTAATCTCAATCACTTTTGCTTTTAAAAAATGAAATTTTTTCCACGAAATTCATATTTTATAGTCAAAAAACTAGAATAAAAATGTAAATTCTTTATGAAATTCTTTCAAGAGCTTTTTTATATTTACAAGTTACTCTATATTTATCAAAGTTTTATGAGACCTAGAGATGTTGAGCGCAAAGTTTAAAATTTTTTCAATTTTGAGAGAAAGTATTGCGAGCTTTGTAAATACCATTCTTACGATTTCAAACACTTTTAATTTTTAAAGTCGAATTCTTGTTTTTCATGCTTAGCAACGCATGAATATTTCTCGCGCTGATTTATTTAAAATGAATAAAACATTTTAAAAATTAAAATCAGATAGGAAATTAAAGTTACAAGAAGAACAATATGAGTTTCATATTAAATGACAAGTTTGCAATAAAAAAAAATTCACAAAGAATGTGAAACGAACCGAAGCAAACATATCATTTTCAAAGCAAAAATTCACTTTTAAGCATTTAATTCCTATGACAATTGAGAGACAAAAATTTTGCAAACTTTGAAGTTAACAGCTTCTTATCGCAAGTTTAAATCGACTCTTTTTGTTGCAACTATACATTTGGGAAATAAAGAATAAGCTAAAAATAAAAAACTACTTTTATAAATGAAATTTCTTTTCGAGTTTACGCGAATGTGTGGGGCTTAAGATTTTTGTTACAATAATGGAAAAAGTCTCAAGTTTCAAATTGTAAGTTTAAAACTTTTTTATATCAAATAATCACAAAAAAAGATTCGTTTGAAGCTCAAGAACTTATTGATTTAGGATGAAAAATTGTTGTCACAATGGTTTCACTTGTTTTTTAATTTTGCTCCATCTTACCTTTATTCTTATTCCTGTTTCTTTAAATCGCTAATTAATCATTTTGAATTTTCCTTTTTTTTATTGAAATATTTATTAAGTAGCTCCATTAAAAATGAAATATTTGCGCATTAATGAACTGGTTGCTATGATTTTATTTCTATTCATTTATTTAAATGAAATTTACATTTAATTTGAATTAATGTGAATAAATATGATAAATATTGAACATTTTGGCATAATTTAATTTGTTTTTAGTCTATCTCTTACTTGTTTACACATTCTGAATTAGAATTTTTCACATAAATCAAATTTGTGAATAAAGTTTTACTTTAATCACAGTAAGAGAGTTGCAAATATTGTTTCAAAAATGCTTATTTAGCAAAAATTGTCAAATGTCTCATTAAGCACGATCAAGATGAATTGAAGTTTTGCTTTTGTTTTAAACTACTAAAAAATAGTATGAAACCGCAGCAAATAAGAGTAATTTTTCCTCTTGAACGTTGAAAAGACAGCTTCGTTTTTTTTCTTAAGATTTCGCTGCCTCAAATTACTTTCCGATATTGAAGAGCATCTCATGAAGAGCATCTTGCTTCTCTCAATTGGCCTCAATTTCTTCGCTAAATGGTTATTCCGATAGAAAAAAAATCACGAAACTGAAAAAAGTTGGAGTACGATAAAAACCTTTTTCAATTATATTCCTTAATGGAGAATCTTGAACGCCAAAACGTTTTCTCGTGAAAATAAAAGTTTTAAGATCTATAACAAACTCGAGCAACTCGAAATGCAATTTTCTCATTTTAAATCTCTTAGAAATTTTTCTCTTGGTACAAATTTTTCCTCGTATAAAGCGAATGGTTGAAGTAAGAGCAATTTGGCCAAACCAAATTCTCACAGCATTAGTTTCTTAACGCTTATCACTTTGTGTCTACGCTTATAATCAAGTGCATTTCGTCTCTGCTTTTTTATTTGATCGTCAGTTTTTCGCGTTAAATATGTTTAGCGAAAAAAACGAGAGCAAAAATGATTAAATAGTAAATTAAAAGCTAATATCGTGAGCAAAAGTGAAAACAGTCAATCACAGAGCAATGAGTATCGACTTCTTACGTGAGATTAGAATCAATTTTATTTACTAGCGATAAATCGATAAAAAGTGAAAGTAAAAGTCAACTAATTTTGAAACTTTACTTTTGTGTTACATGGTTGAAAAAGTAATTAATTTCTGTTTTCTAGTGAAAAAAATCTGATCGTAAAAAATGCCTCAAAGGTTTTGCGATCAATCGTATAGTAGCAGTAATTTCCGGCTTTCATTTCAAAAGAGAGAGAGAGAGAGAAAAAATTCAATCGCGTGAACGTAAAGAAGACTTTTTGCTTGTCAATTATAGCGCGGTAAATGAAAACTGACATTTGCGAATATTAAGTTCTGGTGAACACATTGCTTCATTCTTTTTTACCCGCTTTCACTAAAATCAATCTGATGAAAACATAAATTTTAATCGAAAAATGTGAGTAAACAATTTTTTTTTGTTATCTGCCGTGTTTGCGCTACTTATTTTTAATAGTTTTGAATGAGTTTTTATAGTGTAAAATGTTGAGCAAAATTTATCATCTAACTTTCAATAGCATCTCACTTTAACGCAACAAATCTGCTTTCATAGGTTTATCAAGCGTGTTTGTTGAGCAAAATTTCATAGATTACATTTGTATACAAAGTTAATGTAACTCTCGATGCGATAACACAAGAAAAGAGCTTTCTTTAGGTCAATTAACAGAGAATGTGTCTTAATAAAGTTAATCAGTTAAACAGTGTCACGTCTTAGCCATTAAGAAAGCGCCAAAATTAGATGGTAGCCTCGACTTTGTATATCGATCACCGAATGAAATCAATCGCTTTTATTTCTTTTTACATTTTAATCACTCGAATATGAAAAAAAAATTAATTTTCTACTTTTCTAGCTTATTTGATGGTAATAAACAAATTAGCCTTCGCGAAAAGTGAAGTGGTTAAGAATCAAGTTGGTAAACGAGAGCAGATTTTTCTACTTTCACTAAATTCTATTTTAATTTAACGAAAATTAGAAGCGTGTGAAGAAAGAAAAGTTAATTGATGAAATTAAATTCGAGTAAAATGCATCGTACGTACATTTGAGTACTCAATTAAAGCGAGCATATAAAAATGTGTCTTCAAGTAATTATCCATAAATTTGCTTTGTGTCGCGTTGAAAAGATAGACGTAGACAGAGTGAGGAGAGAAAGTGCGAAAGCTTATCGCTTTAAAACAGATTAATTACGCAACAAAAATGCTTTTCAATTATTCATTGAGCAACTAAAAACGCCGTCAGCTTTCGCACAGCTTTTCTTCTAAGCTCTTCTTCTGCTTGCGCTCTTTTTTTTACAACACTCAAAACGCAGTAAATTTTTAATGAAAATGCTTTAAAAGCAAAGCGCTTAATGAAGTTTCGCGCTTATGAACAAAATCGCCGCGCTTTTGCTCGATGGTGCTTTAAAGTAATGGATTCACATTTTCACCGCTTTCTTCGCGCGTAAAAAAAACGATCGCTTTGCTAAAGTTTTGGAAGCGAAAGAGAAGGACAAATTTAAAAATGCATTTTAGCGAAATATTTCAAAACAACACAATGAAATGCAATTTTTGGTGCAGAAGAATAACGCTTATTTCGTGAATTCTATATTCTCTTTCTCTTTATATTTTATTTCTCAAGCACGAGTACACTTTACAACGATTGCCTGAGAAATAGCGTAAAGCCTTAATATTGATTGTTTTTCTTTCTCTCTCTCGCTCTTTCTTTTTTTTCAAAGCATATGAAATACAGTAATTCTTAGTCTACTCAACCAGCGACGATTTAGCCATCGCTCTGCTTATCATTTATCCTCGCAGGATAAAATGGATCTAAACTAAAGCATAACTTTTCGCCAAATTGAGCAATATTTTACCGGTCAACAATATCATTTACACCAGTTTACACAAAAAAACTGATTTTCGTCTGTCCATCCATAAAATGTATGCAAAGCATCGATTTTTAAACGAATTTTGTTTTTTTCTAAATAAGCAGCGTTTCCATCAAATTAATCTTTAAAAATGTTCTCTTCTGATGAAGTTCATTTCTGAAGAAACAAATAATTAATTTATCAGCACAATCCATGTGATATTGAAGTGAAAAGCAAAATTTCGAAATTTTGTGGCAAAAGCAATTTATTTGCACAGCTCTTGTTCGCGCTCGCTAACGTCACAATGAAGCGCAATTGTGTGCGATTGTAAAAATCAATGTTTTTGGCAGGATAACAGCGATGTAAAAATTTTATCCATTCTCCTGTTTCTCGTCAGAATAATTAAAAACATTAACTTTCAAAGAAGAATAAAATTTAACAATAGAGCGTTTTGTAAAAATGATCTTAAGCGAAATCACTAATAAGTTCGATCGACTTTCGAGCAAATGCGCTTCCAATGTAAAAAAGTAAACAAAATAACAAAAAGCTTTCACAATAGAAAATGCTTTAAAGAGATTTAAACGCATAGTTTTAAATTTAGAAAGGATTTTGCCGTAAAATCAAAGATAAAAGCTTTTTTCTGTGCAAAATTTGTTTGCAAACTAAAAGCGTAGGACGCCATATAGTCATTAAAATCATTAATTTCAATTTCACTCGAATGAAACTTATTCATTTTTAAACTAAGCACTAATCGTATAATCGTACATTTGAAAGTTAGCTACAAATAATAAATGAAGCTTAAAACATTTACAATTTAAAATTTTAATTTTAACCATTTTTTGAAAGGTTATCATTGATCGTTTATTATTGTAAACCAAACATTAATCTACCTTTTGTGTGAAATGTCAAGCACGCGTTTCCCAGTTTATCTTCCCGTTTACTGTCAATACTCACAATAAAAGCGATTCACTAAATTCAAAAAAGCTGAAAAATATAAATGCCAACATCTGAATTTATTTGAGCAAATGTCATGCATCGCATTGAAGTTTCTTTCTCATTACCAGACATTCATTTCAAATTTCATTTATTTATTTATTTAAGTTATACTGCGAGACCGCAATAATACTTTGTGAAAGTGCAGTTTGGACTTGTTTTATTTAAAAAATTTTTAGCCATTCATTTTTACTTTATTCATTTTAATATAATCAATTTATGAATTTATAATAAGGAAAGGAGAAAATATTTAAAAAAGAAAGTGAGCCGCATTTAAAGCTCTTGAATAAATAAGAACAATTTTGCATTTGAAAATAATCTCAAACCGTTTTTTATTAGATTTTTGGCGAAATTCATTGTATTTAAAGAAAAAGTAAAAATAAATTTTCAAATATTTTAATTTAAGAACTTCTCATTTACATAATTTAAATATTCTTTTTCACAAAACTCATTAAAAAAGAAAGAAATCGTCTTGATCTAACTCGATCAAAACTCGAATAAGACTTTTTGATAAAATTTAAAATTAGAATAAAAAATAATTGAAAATAAAAGTTGAAAAAACTTCATAAATTTGCATTCATTTTGAAAATAAAGTTGCTACGAAATTTTTGTCAAAAAAAGCATTTCATTCGAAAACGATTCAAAAAGCGATCGTTTGAAATTCATTCTTTTCTCTTTGTTTATGTTCGGCAACAAATCTCAACGAACGGCGATTTGTTTCAAAAGTAACACAACTTTGAAAGCGATGCAATTTTTTACTAAACTTTTTTCTCCTCGCTCTCTCTCTCTCTCTCTCTCTCTCTCTCTCATCCGTTGGCTTGTTGCGTACGAAGAGACCGAGCGCGCAATTTTTCATACTTAAATGCTTTGTTTGGTTCGCAATAAAATCCATTGTTTCGTTTCCATGTTTCACAAACTATTTGTTCTCAAAGTCGATTGTAAAATTTTTATTTATGTATTTCGAGCGAATAAAATCAATACGTTGCACACACACACACACATGCTTCATGTTTCGATAAGCAAAAAAAGAAGAAGAGAACAAATTTCGGGCGTTAGTAAAAAAAATTCGGTAAACACAAAATGTCATTTTTATTTGTCGTCAGCGTAACAAAAAGCATAAGCCGTAAAGAGAAATACGAAACTTTGGTACACATTCATTGCTTTTTCTCTTTTCAAAAGTTTATGAAATAAGTTCGAAGTGGAAGGAAAAAAACCGAGAGAAACTCGTAACGATCGTTTTGCTTCTAATGATGAAAAGCTTTTCACATCTGTTTATTTTAATGGACGTCAACTCTTGATACTCATCTCGATCGAGAATGATCCTCTTCTTCATCAATCGAGCTTAAGTTTCGTACAATGTTTTCTGCCAACAAAAAACGCGCATTAATGCAAACATATCAAATAACATCGAACGCTTGCTCTTCAAGAGAAATCATTTTCTATGTATTAGTTTTTATTACTCTTAACAGAAGAAAAAGTTTCTTTTCACTCTGCGCAAAGTGTAGCACGCAAATTGACAAACTTCATTTTGCTCGTAGAAGTACACGTCAAAGAATATTCTACGCTTTCATTGCACGAATTGCTTTTTTTTCATTTACTGAAAAATTCGTTTATTGAAAGAAGATCGAATGTGAACGTAATAAAATGAGAAAAATGAATTTGAAATTTTAGCGAAAAACAATAAAAATGCGAAATGTAGAAACTTTGAAATTTTCAAACGATGAGTATCATTGAATTTGAATTTTTTTTTAGATTTTAACAGAATTTTATTCTCGAAGGCTTGTTGTATTAAATCAAAGTAGCGTTGAAATTTAATCTAGTTTGCCTCGAAGCTAGTCTGCATTTACTTTTCAATTTCGGCTACACTCTTTGATTTAATGCAATCATAACTTTTAATGCTGAACAATGGGAAAAAAATTTAACGATCAAAATGATAAATGCGATAACAAAAATCGTAATTAAAGAATTTAGAGAAAATCTTTTCTTTCGCTTTCGCTTCTTAATTCGATTCAAAATTTTAAATGTCAAAACGCTGAAATAATTTACTCAAAAATGAATAAAATTGAAAAGCGTATTACGCAGAATTAATGTTTCACTCGTTTTAGCAATTAAACTGAACTTTTCGTTTAAAAAATTTAGCAGCAATTAAATTTAAAAAGCTAATTATCTGAAGTAAAATTAAATGCGCGTAATTAACGACAACTGCGCGCAAGGAAAATTAAAAATTCGTCAAAATTCATGAATCATTTATCTAACGAGCGCTGTTCACTTTTCATTTCGAATTTAGACCACTTCTACTTAATCGATAAACAGAATGAAACGATCGAATAAATTTTTTAAAAGTAAAATGGCTGAAAATTTAAAAATTAAGCTTTATCTGCAAATGCCAAATCGATACGATTTTAAATGCCTCATTATGTTTAATCAATTTTTAGCTTGTTAAACATTGTAATCGTTTTTTATTTTTTTAAAACATTAAACAACTCGACCACTAGCTGATTGGAATAAGTTTCATTTGAAAACTTTCTCAATTATGCATGCATCGATTACGCGCTGAAATCCAACTATCGCACTATTGTTAAAGTTAATTTCGACAAGATACCTTCATTTGCATAAAACGACATTTAAAAAAGCCATTTTTAATTATAAACGTGAAACTTTTTTAATCAAATAGCAACAACATTAACATCTTTCGCTCACTTTGCTTTACCCTCTGAAATTCTTCTTTTTTTTTATATTTTGTTATTCTCGGCAGAATATTTTTTTTAACTTTAAGGATAAGTCATTAATCACCATAAAGTTTAATATTATAAGCTTATAGAATACCTCAACACATTTTTTTTCGTATGCAAAACATAAGCAAATTTAGAAGCTTTTTTTAAACACGACTCATGAATCCGAATCAACATTTTTCTTTATTACTTCATCAAATTTTTCAAATAAATTTATCAAAACAGAAGACAGTTTGCCGTTAATAACGATAGTAACACTCTCTTCATTCATAGCGAGATGAAAAAAAACCGAAAATAAATTATTTTGTTTCATAGTGGAGGAGAAATAAATTTTCGATATAAATTTCAATTAAAAATAATCTTCTACAACGAGTTCATTTCGCTTCACTCGATGCAAATTTTTATTTCTCACACACTACCGAAAAAGTTTCTTATCGCGAAGAATGCGAAAAATTTTGCGAACTTAATTTTAGCAAAATTTTCGTATACATAAATCATTTGAAAAATATATCGAGAGTTGAGATGGTAAAATATGGTTGAACTGTTAATCTATTTTATTTATACGAAAATACGTTTAATTCAATTTTATTTCTCTGCGTTTTCGTGCGCGAACATTCGCTTTCTCGATGCACAATGCGAAACAATATAATTAAATTTCATTAATCAACGTTAATGTTATAAGTGTCAAGACGATCGAAAGATCGAAAGCTGAGAAAAAAAAGCTCAACACTTTTTTGCTGTTGTTTGCGATAAAAATAAAGAAGAATAAGAAGAAATCAGTGAAGTGTATGCGACTGTGAATGCAATTCACTTTGAAAGTATCAAGCGTCGATGCTGGCATATGAATGAAATGCTTCTAGACGTTTTCAGTCTTTTCAAATTTTGCTTTTGCTTCTCGATCACACTTTTCGAGTGGAAAGATGTGAAAGTAATGAGAAAGAAAAAAATGAAAAAACGTAAGAAAAAGTAAAAAAAGATTCATTTCAATCTTGTTAAGATATTTGCTCAAATCGCGTGTGTTTTATTTACTCAAAGTTTGCTCTAGAGACATGAAATGTAGCGAATGAAAAAAAAGCTTTTCTTCATATTTGTCGAATTTATTTACAAAATAAAAAATGTTGAATTCCCTTGTAATATGTGGCATGCCAAACTTTCTAAGTAAATCTCGATGCAAACGGATCGAGACGTGAATAGAGTTCAGCGTGAGGTAAGAAACTGATTCACTAAACAAATTTTT
>NCKU01001881.1:0-22204 GCA_003675995.1 Dinothrombium tinctorium
TGTGAACACTAAGTTTTGTCTAAATTAAGGATAACACATCATGAAACAAATATTGATCAAAATATAAGCTCAAGATTTAACGAAAGCCGATAGCTCCTTTTTGCATAAAAATATTCAATTAGTTGTGATAACACACAAACGAGTGAAACTGTGTTCAATTAAACCAACAATTACCGAGGCTGCGTTTCGCACTGTCTTCAAACAAAAAGCGATCTTTGTATATATATTTCGAAAATACAATTCGAAATAAACAATGGGCAGAGCGAAGTGTTCGAAGAGCAGAGCAACGGACGAAAACGAGCGATTGTTTTAATTAATGGTCTCGCTTAGAATGCAGCGAGCGTCTCTCTTTACGATGCATCAATTGAATGGGGAGCGCAGTGCAAACGCAGAGGACGGACGAATGCGGCGGACGAATTCGGTGATGCATCGAGCGAAGGCATTCAGAGAAGGCAATCGAGCGGAGGAATCCAAAGAAATGCATCTGCGAACCGACAGATGAGAGTAGCCTTCAATCGGCGAATGGCGAATGCATGCGATCGCGGCGAACACGTCGCGTTTCCGAAAATGGCGTCCGTTTCCTGCTCTCAGCTGTCGACGCGAAAGCAGAAAACATGGATTCACAGTAGGAATGCGAGTGACTGTCGCACACTAAATTCGCCTCTAAATTATATTCGCGAAATGTTATGACTTCAGCTATTAGTTGCTTAACGCGAACGCCTCCGTTAAACGTAGTTTAGCCATCAAATGAAGCTCGGTTTGCCACTTGTCATCGCGTAGTGATCTTCCTCATATTCGCCGCTCTTCGCTACGATATGTTCAAATTCGGGAGCAGAAAAGATATAAACATTGAGTACAAATGCACCATTCGATTGCTCGATGACAATGAGGTGCTTCAATGCGACTTCACGGTAAGAGCAGCGCTCGAATGCGTATTTCTTTTTTTCAAACAGATGCTTCGCTTCGCTCTTAACGCTGGTCATTTCTCTGTTTTTTCAGACATATCATTTTATGTCTGCGATCTGTCACCGGTCGTCTACGCTATCGTTCTCTCTTAGCTGCTCTCACTGTTTTTAACAATTTCAAGCTTTCGATTGACGACTGGTGACATGTTTTCCAATCACTGTTTTAATGCATTCGTTTTGCTTTTGATTTATCTCATTTTCGACGGTTTCAATTGCTTTGATTACATCGAATATAATTTTGGTTTTTCTTTCGACACATGAGAAATGACTTAAGGATAGCAAAAAAGTAGCTCCAAAGTGCAGTAATCGATAGTATGATCCCGGCTTACCCTTCGCTGCTTCTAATGCAAGTGTAACATTGTGCACGGTTTCTCTCATTTCTTTATATCAGTTCAGCATTGTGATGCGAGCTATCATCTCTCTGGCAGTTAGAAATTTGGCAGCGATCTCCTTTGGCCGTAGCGTACTCGGCATTTTATCTTTAGTAGTCACACGTCTTTTAGTATAATGATCATTTCATACCTATCTTTGACTTCCTTTTAATTTTATGAAAATGTGTAAAACTTACACATTGCTTTATCTGATTTTGTATTCGCAGAGAGAGCACAAAGGACAGTATTTACTCGATTATTGTTACAAAAATCTCAATCTTTTGGAGAAAGATTATTTTGGGCTTCGTTATGTTGATTCGCACAAACAAAGAGTATGTGATGTGTTTGTCAATGCTTGCTTTAGAATTAATAACACTCTCTTTTAATTCATTAGAATTGGTTGGATCCCACGCGATCCATATTGAAGCAAGTAAAAGGTAAGCGATGGGAACTTAAAAAAAACTGCTTTTCATTAGAAAAGCAAAAGAGTTCTCGTGTGACATTAACTTTTTTTTGCTCCCGCCAGGATTGAATCCAATTGTATTCTGCTTTCGAGTGAAGTTTTATCCTGCGGATCCTACGCTTCTCAAAGAAGAAATAACGCGCTACTTTCTTTATTTACAATTAAGACGTGATTTACTACACGGACGGTTGTATTGCTCTTCGAACGATGCGGCCAGTTTGATGGCTTATGTAATTCAGTGTAAGTTGGTGTTTATTTTTCTCCACGCGTCATAAGAACTTAATAAGCCGTTTGAGAGAACATTTTTAATGCAAAACTTGACTCGATTCGGATGAAAGAACTGCGTTATGTTTAGGCAGAGATCAATGACGTATTTCTCTCGTTTTAAACGTCTGGACGAGTGAATGGTTTTTGCAAAATTTAAACAAAATGTACAAAGTTTTAGAAGCGTCATCTTTTATGTTGCTGATGTTTACGCAAACGACTCGGCGTCCTTTTTTCGATGAAACTTCCTCGAAAAAACGTTTCTTTTGTTTTGCGTTGATTTTCCGTTTACTTTTCCTTCGCTTCTTAACTCATTTTTACAGATAAAGTGATTGAAAGTGAAAATTGAATTTTTACTCGGCGCTAACAGCAAAAATTGCATTCGTGTAATGAAAACTCCATTTTTATCGACGCTTAAGCTCTGCGCTGAACAATCGAAAAATCAACATTAATCGAGAGAAATTGAGTTTAAAATTGAATTTTACATCGCGAAACGCTGCCATTTTTAATGAGCACTCGCGTCTCCCTCACTATGTATTTATCAAAGTATAGAAACGTATAAATCTGCTAAAAGTGTTTACGCTCCGAAAGCACATAGCAAAAAAGAAAAACTCGCTTTCTTGTCCCTAGCACGAAGTGAAACGTGTAAAAGTTGTAATCAATGCCATTTTTCTCGATTTAAAATCAAATTCTCAGTTGAAAGTTATTTTTAACGACAATATTTGTAGCGCTACAAAAAACAGTAACTTTCATGGTTAATGAATATTTGCATTATTCATAAGCTTTTTTTTCGCAGCATCTCTTTCTCAAACGTATAGGAATGTTGATGCACTGAGTGATTACGTCGTAATCAACTTAAGTGGATTTGGTTTCGTTGCTTACATTAATTCTTTTGGTTGACACTCACAAAACTTTACGAAAGTTCTTTTGCTTGCATTCTTATCAAACAAAACACAAAATTGATCTTATTTCGCAATGCGCTCGCTTTGAGTAATGTGCGAATTCGCTCGCAGATAAAGTTGTACTACATGCGAATATTCGAACTCAATCAAAAAATGTGTAATTAATTAAGTGTATTCATTCGAGTTGCCATTCTTCTCTGAATGCGAAAAAGAAAATCGAGAGAAAATAAATGCGTCGAATAGTCCTGCTTCTTGTAATTAATTGCAGTAATTTATTACAGCAGAGTTAGGCGACTATTGTCCGGAAGAACACCTCAACAATTATGTCGCCGAGTTCAAATTGGCGTTGAATCAAACTCAGAAACTAGAACAGAATGTTATGGAAATTCATCAAAAAGAGTTAAGAGGACAGACGCCAGCAGTGGCGGAATTGAATTTCCTGAAGAAAGCATCGCAGTTGGAAACATACGGAATCGATCCTCATCCAGTGAAAGACCACAAAGGCAATCAACTTTACCTGGGAGTCAATTACTCTGGTATAATCACATTCCAAGGAAGTCGTAAAACTCATCATTATAAGTGGTATGATCTAGAAATAATCGTGATTTATTAACTCTTAATACAACCTTATTTTGTTAGGAATGAAATACAGAAAATTACCTACGAGGGAAGGATGTTTATTATTGTTCATTTGTCGTCGAGTGAAGTAAGTCATGCAAGTCGCTGAATCATTATATTCCAGTCATATCCAATATTAGAAAAAGCATTTAGTTGGCTTTAAGTGTCCCACTGTCGCCGCTTGTCATTTTTTGTGGAGATGTGCCGTCGAACAAAGATATTTCTTTACGTACGTCATACCATGTCATACATCTTGCTAATCCACTTAATGATTTAATAGAATGAGCTCATCTAGTGAGGTTCCATTCGTTACAACTGGTGGCGGATTGTTTTCTAAATCATGCAAATTACACTACAGGTGCATATCTCTCAGCCATACTTCGCATATTTATACTGCATTGAACGACGAGAACGAGAACTTTTTCTAATATGTTTTTGTTCTCACGTTTTCCTGATATCGATTGCAGTCCATAAGTATGCTAACAGTGAAGGGATGTTGCAAGCGTGAAGGTTTCGCTAGTTTAACATTAAACTGAATTTATTTGTATTTGCAGCGGAAGAGTTGAGAAAGAAATTATTAACGACATGAAAAACATTGAGAGGAAAGGCAGCTTAATTCAACGCAGTTACTCGACAACGTCTGCACCTCCCTCAATGCGTGCTTTGGGTCGATCAAATACAGCTCCTGTGCCGTCTCAGGAGCAAGACGGTCAAGAGCAAGAATCTCCCGATCGCAATTCATCCTACCATGAAAAAGGTTTGAGTAAATGTTGAATTGCGACTCTTAAAATGAGATCTTTCACAATTTCAGTCGTCCCATATTTAAATTACTCAACATTTTCAGAACCAGATGAAGCTCACGGCCATAACGCCAACACTGTTCCTCCCAGTCTAGATACTTTCGATGAAGAAGATTGGGATGTTTCGATGACTTCCAGCTTACCGACAGAATTCAATCTTAGACCAGACGTAACCCCAACCGGTGAGGAGGCACAACCGATAGCCTTTGAAACTCCAGCTGTTCGTGCCTCTCCTTCCCACAATGCATCATTGAGTGATATTGACGCGGATAACACTGCAGACGAAACCATTGACCAAATAAACGACACACATACTCAAAAGTATAGCAAACTTGGGAGCGAGAGCATATTCAAAGATGATGTGTATTTTGGTGGGAAAAAGCCTGCAAACAAACTCTATGTGATTGTTCGAACCTCAATTTTAAGCTCACTGCTGTTGTTACTTTTATTCTCGTGCCTTGTTATACTTATAATCGAATCTGAATCTGATCTTTTGTCGCATTTGAGAAAACTTCCGGAAATGGTTGTATTAAGACGAGATTACTACGAACCAATCAAAAATTCGCTGTTCCACGCAGTAAAAAGATGATCGAACCATTCCTTTCTTGCTCGTGACGTGACCAGATTTGCAATTTGAACTTGAGCGCAATTTTGCACAATATTTTAAGAATCGATTTTTCTGACAATCGCCTCATATTTAGTATATTTGGAGAACGACAATTAAGCACAGAACACTTGACATATTTCAAAATATATACAAATATATTATTCTTTTGTTATATCAATCATTTACAATGTTGTTAACGCAATAAAGACATATCAAGCATTAAACGCACGCACACTTTTTATTGCTAGCATCTAAAGCCGCTTTTATTGTACACTTTATGGCCGCACAGATCTCGCTCGCAGTATATTCACTCAACGTGGGCACGTGGATGAATAAAGTTTTTGTGTGATCCTCTTTTAGAGAAGTTTGGTAAATATACTCGCACAAATATCTGCAATCGTTGCAATTTGCATACTTGTCAAAAAGTGTTTTTCTTTGTCAGCTCACCTTCCGGCGTTTGAAGATGCTTCCGCTTTTACTTTTATCATTCCTTTCTCGAAACAACGGTTCACTTCTTCGCATATTTTCTTCACATCCAGACCAGTTTCGAGGTAATCGCAAGCACTTTCTTCGATCGTATTCTCGCATTTGGGTAATTGTCCGTTAACATCTGGTTTGAAGTAGGCTACTGGAAACGCTCTCTGCTCGAGTGTCAAACATTTCGCCAAATGAGATACGCCGCAATGTATGACGAGCTAGAATCAAATTCAATTTACTTGTTGTGTGCATGTTTAGGAAAAAAATTGAACGCGAATGAGTGAAATTCGATTATAGTCGTTCTCTGAGATCTAAGTTCGAGACTCGAAAACTTTTCAGGAGAAAAAACGTGAAGCAAAAAAGTTTATGGAATGCGTTTAAAGTTTTTGCATCCGATGAGCGAAGGATTCAACGCTCAATCGCTAAAAGTGCTCGTTTCGATCGCAGCGATAAAACTCATTTCCGCTCATTTAGAGGCATGGAGACCGATTCGCAGCGATGGCACTCGAACTGCCTTTCATTAAACGCAATCGTTTGTGTGAGTTTTTTACGCTTTATAGTTAAAAAGCGTTTCTAAAAGCGCAACAAAATGACGCTTCGTTTGTTTAATTACTTTTAAACACTTGATCGGCGGCGACGAGCGTTTATCAATCACTTTTTTCGAATTAATTGCGTCGAGAATAAATTGCGCGTTTTCTGAGCGCCAGAGTGATGCGAGCGAAAGAAAGAAAGATCAATGCGATGCATGACTTGAATCTACTATTCGCGTATGTTGCTCATTGCGAGCATTGTTCAAATTCAATGAAAAAAACACCAAAAAGAAGCGAATTCCGGCGTATCCGAGACGATCGTCTCGCAGTGCGATTATTTACTGCGCGATCTCAGCGGAGGCGATTGTCTCTGTTTTTATTCGAACGCTGAGCGATGCAAAGTTTGAATTTTAATTTTGAGAGTTTGCTCTCGAGAGCAGAGAGAGAAAATCCGAAATCAAAAGAATAGACCATCGAATTAAGAGTGAAATAAAGAGAAAAATGAGGAAAAAAACTAAAATGGGAAGGGAGAGAAGAGTGAAATGTGCTTTGAAGTTCTAGAAATGATTTACTACAAACTGCAGTGTCGGCAACTCTTAATTACATTTCATACGTCAAATTTAGAAACTCTTACTGTTGATTAATTCACACATGCTGCAGCTCACTCAATGGAAAACATCGATCAGTTTTTCTTGCTTTCGTATGCGAAACGCTTCGAGTGTGTTGGAAGCGTGGCTTTCAATTCTAATTTAAAAAGCGCATGTTGAAGCGGCAAACATTAAAATTTAATTAACCGCAATCTAGATATAAATGAACACGTAGCGACGTTAAGAAAAATAACGAAATCAATAAGCCATTTGATAAAAAAACATTGCATTTCATTTATCTCGCACGGCTATTGTAATAGTTTTCAAGTTGATAATGAATTGTGAAGTAAATTCGTGAATTCATGTACTCACCAAGAAATTTCCCCACTTCGAAAGAATTCGGTTCAATGAGTTGCAATTCACAAAAGAAACACTTGCTTCTGTCAGTAATTTAAGATTTTTTAACAAAAAACATTACGATTAATGAAATCTCAAAAGAAATCGAAAACTTAAATTCAAAAAATTGTGAGCAAGTGAAATTAGAATGGAATTTTTGTCAAAGAATTTAACTAGCTGCTTTAGAAAATTTATTCGGAAGCAAAATTAAAGTTAGTTTCTACTTGCAAAGACAAAAGTTTTTTTGCCGTTGAAAGCATACTTCACTGCTAAACAGAGTGATAAAGCATAATCTCGTTGATATAAAAAACTCAAATAACTCAAATATAATCAAAGAATATAAATTCGAAAAAAGATTTCTCTGTCCTGAAATCGAATGGATAATTAGAGATAAAATTATTTTCAAAAATTTAAAAAATTTTATTTTGATTTAATAGTGATAAAATATGTAAAGTGTGGAAGCGTGAGGAGGGTATCGTCAGCAGAAGGTGACAAGTAAGTTTTAAGGAAAGGTTTTTGCCGTCCAACTCAGATTTTGCTAAAAATTTTTTAAAAGTTCAAAGTTCAAAGTTCATAGTTTAAATTTTCTATTTAAATTTAATATTTTAAACTTAAAATTCAATTTTTAAATTCATAATTGAAAATGCAGATCATAAGTTTCATATACTTCTTATGTGAAATGTTAAGAATTTGTCATATGGCATGATTCGGTATAATTTTTGTGATTTTGATTTGGTGCTATATTGTCAAATTTGATTATTTTTGACGACAAAATTTTAAAGAAAAAACATTTATTACGTTATATATATTTAATATCGATACCGATCAAAGCATTTTTAAAAAATAAAAATTTTGGTGCAGCACCACAATCCATGACCCCAAATACAAGGTCTTTCAAAAAAAGCGCAATATACTTTTTATTTAATTTCACTTGAACTACAATGAATAGGACTTACATTTTGACTTTAAATTAAATACATTTCAGTAGCATTTAACATGTAAAATCTTCGATTTGTGATTAACCATAGGCAATTAAGTTTTGCAATCTCATATAAAACTCATTAATCAAATTTTTTAATTTTCTACGTGAAGTTGTTTAAATTCCGTGTTTTATTAAATAAAATAAATTTTATAAGGTCTATGTCTAATTTTGGGCACCTTATCTTTTATACTACTCCAAAGTCTAAGTGATTAATGTCAGGTCTGTAAGCGGCCATTTAATTTCTTCTAGAGTAAATTTGATTGAAAATACAGTGTGTGTGAATTAAAACACGTTTCATTGAATAACTCTAATATTTGAAACTGCTTAATGCTTATCTTGTACTTATTTTGTAGTCCGGCATTCGCAACACATTTTGACACCGGATTCCTCGAAACCACCGTTATGGTTCTCAATTCACCGCATTACCCGTGAAAGCATAGTTTTTCGGTAATTATAGAGTTCTAATACTAATCCGATTAAATAGGTGATAGTAATTTCTAAATTTCTAATTATCCCCATCTTTCCATATCCGAACTAATTTTACACTATTCTTTGAAAATAGAAAAATCGGCGGTGTTAAATCCGCACCTCAGATATGAAATTAAGGAAAAATCGTTTGTAATTTACTTATTGGCCAAAGTTTTTAAATAAAAAGTTATTCGTACGTTTAAACATTTGGGCAAAAGCACAATTTTGTTGAAAAAATATTTTTCTTCTCACCAAATTGAGGCTTTTTTAAAGGAATTGCTCTTTATTATAAAAATATTCATCAGCGGTTACGTTGTCTGTGAAGAAAATAAGGTCGATAACATTATTTCATATCTGTCGTATCAGTATTTCAGATGTTTCATATCGTACATTATTGTTCTGGGTGGGAGGAATTTTCAATGGCATTAGAAGTTGTAATACAGCGTTTAAATCAATATTTGACTTCAAATCATCAAGAAAACTATAATCTCTCTTAAGCCTCATCTATTGACCTTTAAATAACAAAATTTCGAACAAAAACTTTAAAAATCAAATTTTACAATTTTTGAAAAAGTAAAAAACTGACTTTGTATTTGACTTTTTTGACTTAAGGAACTTTTTAATATATTTTCTTTTGGTTCCGCGAAAAATCTGGCCACTTTTACAAAAAGTTTTAACAAAAAAATGAAAGTTCTTAAAGTATCCATTTTCCGCCTTATTGGGCAATTTTTCATTTTTTATATTAAACATATAAGAATATTAATTGTATCCCACAGATATCAAAACCTATTGTATTTTTATTAAAATGATCCATTTTTACCGATTTTTATATGTTGCTCTTATTTTGAAAGACCCTGTATTATTGCTAAATTTAGAAAATCAAGTGAATTTAAATAAAGAGACTTAACAATATGATAAAAGTGATTAGGATGAAATGGGAGGTTAAACTGTTAATCGAGTGAATTACTTGCCACACTAACGTAAGTTGTGAAACCCCGTCGTTTTAATGCGATATTATAAAGTAGATATTCCAGAGGTTTAATATTAATTTTGAAAAACAATCATTGCCCGCAAGCAAAACACTCTAATTTAGAAAATCTAGTGAAAAGTATTGACAAACGTATTTTTTAATAAAGATCATTACACAGTTTCGGAAAAAATGTTTGTCTCTGTGATAATTGATGGAAAGATGCTAGCTAAGCGTCAGTCTCTCATTTGAAAATACGAATTAATTTTATAAAGAAACACCATTAAAAGTGATAAATATTAGCGATGCAATTAATTTATGAGCTTACCTTTGTTGATATCGAAAAAACAATGAGTTTGACTGAAAAGGCTTAATGATTGCACAGATCTTTCGTTAAACAAACAAACAAAAACTCGTGAACTATTTTTTTTACAAAACAAAAGTCATGTTGAAATCATCACTTGCACATGTTAATTTCACATTTGTAAAGTGAGTTTTTAAAAAATTGAAACGAATTAAAGTAAAAAGTGATTGAGTTATGATTTTTTTAACAAAATGAACATTTCACTTTGCATTGAAATTCATATGTTTGCGATCGCTTTTAAATGTGATAAGAAAACACGAAATACTGCGTTCAATTTGCCGATGACCGTTCGAACAAAAAGAAAACATGCAAAGCGGCAATCAACTTTCTGAAACAATAGTGAAACTGTTGTATTAAGGTTCTTCACTATATGTGCAAGCAAAGTTAGAATAATGTTGAAGTGATTATTTTTCACTTATTTATTGCTTTCGACATTTTTTGAAAATGATTTCATTATTAAAAAATTCTTTCTAACTTCTTTTTGTTCTAACACAAAAGAGTTGAAATAGTAGCACGAAAAAATTGAAAACCACCTCTCACTCACTAAAACACACATTTTGCTTTTCACTTTAATTCGAATAGACTGAAACGTGTTCATTTGAACGAAATTCAAATCTGTACTTGATATTACTTTTAAATGCGCTTACATTTTGTCGCGAACCCTGATCAAAAATATGCGTTTCTGAGCGATAAGATATTAAATGATCGGGGCGGGACAAACATTTTTCCGAAATTGTATATAAAAATGAAAAAATCGGGCGAAGTAGCCTTTAAAAAAATTAATAGACACAAAATTAGAAATATATAAGCAGTGAAGATGTTTATAATGATAATTTCCGTATTTGGAAGCAGATATCGCACCAACATAAGAATAACAATCTCATATCCTAAATAAAAATTTTCAGCACATACATGTATCGCGTTTACAAATAACAGGAAGAAAGAACATTCAAATAGATGATTGCAAAGTTAAACTTTTTGAATGCATTTCGCTTTGTATGTTGCGAGTTGAAAGAAACCATTGACTCCTCTTTTTATTGTGAGTGACTGCAAATGGCTCTCCGAAAGAAGTGCATTTTTCAGTTTCATGAAAACAGTTTTCATATTAAAAAGAGAATATGAAGAGTTGAAAGCACACACAAAATGCTGTGCATCAATGCGTAATTGTAGTCACACTCAATGTGATTATTATTTCGTGAGAAAATAAAAAGGTAAGTAGAGAGAATGTTCTTAACTCGATCTTTTCGCTAAACAACTACGATGGCATTTCAAATGCAGCTTTTCATCTGATTTATGAGAAAAAAGAAAGAAACAGTGTTTGAACACAAAGAATATTTGAACTTGTTTTTTAAACAACGCCTGCAATGGTAACCATTTGCGTTTCGTTGCTAAGTTCCAGCGCATTGAAAAGTAAATGCATCTCATACGAGACCACACATGATAGAGTGGAAAAAATATGATACCTCAGGCTTGTGTTTTTGCCATAGTTGCGGTATGTTTTCATCGACGAAGTCATAAGCGACTGGTATTTCATACTTGACCAGGTTTACGTCGTCCATTTCGAGTAATTTGACGGCTTCCCACGAAGCATTTTTCTCGTAATGAGCAAATACACCAAACCCTAAGTGACGAATGAAACACTCATTCACAACTTTTTTTCAGTAAAATCCCTCCGAAATTACTACCTGTGACTAAAACAGTTGGTTTGCTTTCACTTCCCGTTTCCATCTTTCGAGTGATTGCGAATATTGAGTTAGTTTTTCAAAAGAGTGAGCCGCAAAACGTGAAAGCAGGCGAACACAAGTTTCATGGGAAAGTCGTGAGAACGATGGCAACACAATCAATTCGCTCCGTTCGCCAATCAATTTTTCTTTTCAGTGAAAAATCGACGCAAATCACAATGAATTTATTGTTTCTTCTTTTTCTGATAATTGAATATTGTTCTCAATTCAATGTACACTTCTATATTACAATAAAATACTTCAATATCACTTCTTGGTAAACGTGATATGTGAGCTTAAATGACAAACGTTTTCTTTTTCAACAAATTTTAAATGGTCTTAATTATGGTTATTGGTTTTTGCATTTGTTTGAATAAACATTTTGTACATTAGATCGCAACAAAAATTAACTCTTCTTTTTCACACTAAATAAAATATGGTCAGTTGATCGCAAAAGATTAAATAACATCATGAGTCAATTAAATACATCACAGTAAATTTGTTAAAAATAAACTTGCTCGCTGCCGACGATTGTCCCGTTTATTAAGTGTCGATTGTTGGTAAGCGCGATGGATTGACATTTTTTAATTCTTCCTGCTTCGGAGAATTAACTTTTATTCTTATTTTATTGCTGTCGTTGACGGTTAAACTTTGCTTTCCGTATGGCACGTAAATTCGCAGCTTTGCAGTACTTTCAAGATTTGGATATTGTTCGTTGTTAGCGACGATTGAAGCTTCGCTCTTATTTTGATTTGATTCACTACTTTTAAGTGGACTTGGAATCGATGAGGCAGTGGACGACGAACGATTAATGTAACGAGGAATGAGACTTGGAGGGGAAGCGGGCGAAGTTAAGGGCGAGATTGCATTTTCTTTGACATTTCCATTGCTTTTAGACTCTGGAGAGCGCCTTTTCACTAATTTTGGTATTGACGTCTTGCGTACAAATTTTGATGGTTGTACATCATTTTGCATCTCAGGTTTCGATGTATTCAATGAATTTGGTCTTGGCGGCAAAGTTTGCGAAACATTAGAAGAATGAATGACTTCTGTATTTGTAAGGACTGAATTGGAAGCAGGCTCAATTTTTACAGAGGAATGTATTGAGATGTTCATTTCATCATTAACTTTACAAGGTTCTTCATTTTCAACGGCAACAATCGATTTTTCAGCAGAGAAACAGTCAGATGTCATTAATTGATTATACACGTTAGCATCATCGTTTACATTTTGGTGTGGGTATGTTTTCGATGAGTCAGATTTTTCAGAATAGCTTACTAACATTTTAACAGATGTGTCACTTGTTTTCAAAGGTAACTCTTCATCTAAACTATCTCCTGAAGCATCGATGTATTCTATAACTTTTTGAGTCTCTATTGTTTCAATACTAATATTTGATTCACTATTCGTTGACTTCCTTTTATCACTATTACTCGGCTCAATAAATTCTTTAGTTGGAGTTATTGCTTCTACAGATTTGCAAGTTTCATCGGCATTGCCCGAAAAGTGTGAAAGACTATTGATGTTACTCTCATGGAGAGGAGAAGCTTTTGGGGTTAAAGTCGAAGTCATTAAAAGGCTCGAGCTATTCGAATATTGCCGCATATGCTCATTTTGTGACTTTATGCTGCCCGTTTTACCTTTCGAATCATAACCACTTTGTCTTTTCGCTGCTTCGAGGCTTTCTGTGAATTCAACGTTGTCATATAGTGACAATGAACGTTGCAATTTGCCACAAAAATCATTTACTTCAGCGCTAAGATATATGTAAAAAAAACATGTAAAATAGAGAGTAAACAAAGTTTTAACTTACTCATCTAATCTTTCGTTTTTGAAATCATTCTCATCTGCTTCACTTTCACTCCTTGAAGTTTGAGCCAATGAGAAATTATCAGGACGTAAAATAATACTTCCAGCAAGACTTCTGTCATCTCCTGTCATAACAGAAAGGTTGTCCTGCTCAAGGAGATATCCAAATGGTCTCATTGGTTTTTCGTTCTCGGCAGGTGCTTCTTTTGGCAATTCCATTTTTCTTCGTCTGTAGAATAGGAAATAAATACCAGAAATGGTAAATGATTAAAATGAATAAATTACCTTAATTCGGCAATCGATTGTTGTAGTGCAGAAATTGCTTGATCGTCGTGATAACCAAAATCTTTTTCTAGCTCTACTTGCAAAAACTCGATTAGCTCCTCCATCCCTTTCCTTAATATTGTTTCTACAAATTGCAATACTTAAGTTTCCATCAACGTGTTATTTTAACCTACTTTTATGTAATTTAAGTAACGTGTAACTCATACAGGTGAGAATGACTTCTCCTTCTAATATAAAAACGTCCCACAATCTGCATGAAAAAAATGTAATTAACAATACGTGAATGAATTTTAATTCAAAATAATTAATACCTTAAAGTGAGTGAAAACGGAACACGATCGAGAAAACATTGAAAAAACCACTTTAAAGTATACAATGTGGAGTCAATGTCATATTTCTATGAGAAAAATGCTTATCGTAAATTTAAAAATATAAAAAAATTATGTAATAACCTTAAAATGTTTGTACACTTTGGGTAAATATCTCTTGAGGACAAGATCGTGATGACGAGCGAAGCGAACGAGTTTAGGAAATCCAGGAATGAAAAAGCCTATTTGATATGATGCGAAATGATTATGCTACCTATAGTTCTGAAGTAATAAATACCGTGCATAGCATATTTGTCACTTGACATTAAACGATCCAAAGCCCAAAAGGCATCCTAAAGACAGAAATTATATTAATACTTTACTGCTTAATTATATCGCAGAATACCTCTTCACTCATATACATTAATAAAAGTGCTGCTATTTGAGACATTCCTTGACAATAACCAATTTCCTAAATTATATTATTTTGAAAATTATTCACTAATAAAAATTAAGTCTATTACTTACAGAATTATACACGCTATAAGCGACTAAAACACGAAACAATTCCTGCTGCTTTGTATTATATCGCTCTCTAAACATAACATTGTTCCTAAAAGTCCGATTCACGTCAAGATCAATTTGTCGGATATCTTTGGAGAACAATAATCCGAATTTAACCATTTCGTTGTATCTTCCTTCTTGTTCAGCTTTGACTTGCGGTACTCCCAATAAGCGAGACCACGCATCACCGCGAATAGGGTTTGGAATGCCTATCAGAAAAGTTATAAAATGTGTTAATTGAAAGCAACGAAATCACAACGAAACGAGGTAATTTTGTCCTCGTGCCTACGGAGTACTTATTCACCTTTAAACACCCGTTGCCTGAGCTTTTCAATATTACCCGTGGGATAGTATTTATCCCAATCTTTAAGCATTTTCACCCACTTATTGGAACGCGAAGCTTCAACGGAACGTATCTGTGATCGCGATATTAACAAGCGATTGAAATATTAGCAATTGCATTGTTATGAAATGGCCTTCACTCACTTTACTTTCATAATCAGTCAATTTGTCAGGAAGACGGTGATCGCTGTGTACGAATGAAAGAATGAGTTAATTCGGATGATCGAAATACGTGAAACACAACTTACTGAATGAATCCGTATCTGTCAGTCACATGAAATATCTCATTAGTGGGATCTTCCCAATCATCGATTTTATGCTTGATCTGTAAAAAATCGATTCGGCAATGATTCGAATGAGATGATTGAATTGAAATGCGGCAAAGAAGAGACCTTTTCGCGGCCACTTTCGTACTTATCGACGATTATTCTTCTTTCTTCGTCTTCGCTCAATACTTGGTTTTCAGCCATTTCTCAGGCGAATGAATGGAGCGAACAGCGAGAGCAGTTATCGTTCGATGCGTAACGAGTAAACGAAAGCGGCATTTAAAACACCAAACCCGAGTGGAAAACGAGGGCCGCTTTTCGCTCTTAGCGACTACCGTTCGATCGCAAAAAGAGAAAAAGAGAAAAAAACGAATTGGCGAAAAGAAGAGAAAGACTCGTTTTATTTTACGTCTTCTCTACTTTCGAACGTAACATTGAACGCAACGCCTTCTTTTCGCCGTTTCGCGCACCACACAATCGCTTGAAGCGCGCCCTCCGCGCAACGCCCCCTCTTTGCGGCCGCCGTTTAATTACCGAAACACCGAAAACGCGGCTTTCTCTCTTCGCGATTTGCTTCTCGCTTTCGTTGATTAAATAACCAAAACCCGTCTTTTCCTCGAAATTTAAGCGAAACTCGATCTCAATTATACCGAAAATTTTCGAAACCAATCGTCGAAAGTTTTCAAAACTTTTTCGAATTTTAATAAAGTAGAACGTGATTATATTAAAATTTGCGTAATTTTCGTCGAAATTCGATATTCACCGGTTTTTTAATAGAGAACGATTTCGTAATATTTTATGAATTTTTACATTTGACAATTGGTATTCGTTGTTTTTGTTTCAAAAGCATAAGTTATGACTCAACTTATGAGTGAAGAAGTTTTAGATAATAAAGCGTCTTTTGAAAGTTATTCTCTTCAATTTTTTGCTCTTCGGAGATGAAAAGAGTGGTTTTCGATCTCATCTCACTGCACAAAGCGCAATAGCCGAAAGCATAAAGGCAAACGACCGACCCTATCGCTCTCTTCTTCTCTTCTTTCACGCGATGTTTGCGATCTTTAAGTTTATTTGATACTAACTGTTAAACTAAAGTGAAACGGGAATGAAAACAAGAAAACATGAATAGTTTATCATTTGAGATTAATGAGCTTCAAGTAAACCAAATACTCATCACATTTGCTGGTAGATTTGCTTTCATACAGGTATATGGATTGCTCTACTGATTCTACTACTTTCGCCATTGCTTGCTTGCTTCAATGGAAATACATCTTAAAGCTTAAAATATATTCAAGATCTCAAATCACGTAATTCATTAAATCTCTAGATTTTTATGTTTGCTACATAAAACAAAAATTTCAAAACAATGAGATTTATTTTTTAAGATTTTTTTGAATTGATGAGGGTAAAAATTTTTTAGTGAAATAAAAGCTAAAGAAAAATAAAAATAAAAACAAGCTTTTCTTGCTCATAGGATGTCGAACAAATGCTGGTGTTTAATGTAATCTTGAAGTTCATCTCAGACAAATAACGAGCACAATTGAATGGATTTAAGTTAAAAAAGTTTTATCCAATACATATCATTGAATACGCACTTTCTTAATAAAATTTTAAAAAATTTACTCTTGTGTATATTTCGGTCAAAATTGAAATTATTAAAAATATAAAACTTAATTTATTTTAAATATAAATTTAGTTCAAAATGACTTTTAGTCTTACTTGTTAACAGCTCGCTTTCTCGACAGATTAGTTGTTAGACAAACATTTTTTATACTGAGTACTTATGACATTGACCGCAAAGAAGATATTTAAGCAATTACTGACAACTAACTTTCGGCAAACTCAATAAAGTGATTTTTAAAAAGTTCGAGTGTTTGAAGTGATTAGAAAGTTAATAGAAATTCTTTTAATAGTGGTTCTTGAGAAAAATTATTGAGGAAGGAAGTAAAAATTGAAATAACTTTGAACCCTTCTACCCGTTGATCTGTGCAAAAAATTTACACCTGATTAATCATAAAAACTAAAAAAAAAACGCAAAATAGTATCTTTCAAAAAGGAATTAATAATTGAGATCTTGAATTAATATCTTGAATCATCTATATCAAAACCTAAATTTTCTTCAATAACTACTAATGTATTTATGTTAATATACTTTCTATACTCATATATTATCTATGTGAATGAATTTATTATATTTATACATTCATTATTATTAATAATAAAGCATATAAAATTAGCTAATTGCTTTGCTCAAATATATGACCGCGAACATAAGCCAAAATGGCTTTTTTATTGTTGATTGTATAAGTAAAATAAGAAACGCTTTGCTATTGAAATCATAATGGTCAGTTAAAGTAGTCAAAATGCGTTGCCATTCTAACCTCTAGTTAACATGCAAAAATTAAAATAGAATAACAAAATATATAAATAAGAAGGAGATAAAAATATAAGTTAGACTCTTTTAATAATATGTAAATACTTATCCAGAGAAAACTCAGAGATGTCCTAAATCGTGATGAAGAGATATTTCACAAATTTCGATTTTTTATTATTTTATTACCAGTTACCATATCTGATGCAAAAAGCTGGATGCGAGAAAATTTCACCTGCAATTTTTGATGAAAGATTATTTTTAAAAAAAAACTAATAAATTTAAAAAACATTTAACTATTTTGCATTAGTTTTGAATAAACGATGCTATTTGATCATACAGTAAAACCTTTCCTAATGGACACCTCGGACACCTCTCTTAAGCGGTTATCTCCTTTAACAAACACTTGAATAAAGTATCCTCCTAAGTTAACTCAATTAAAAATACCCTCTCTATAATGGCCATCTCTTAATAACGGTCAGATTTTTTAGACTCGTTTGTGTCCTTTTTAAAAGGTTTCACTGTATAATGTTTTGAATTCTTGAAGACTTCAAAAATAGATTAAACAACTTGTGAACAATCATATAGTTACTCATCATGTTGTGAAGTTTTGATCCTCTCATTTGTAAGCGATTAATTATTTTAAAGTTCTTCCGTTATTTATATTATTTTGCACTAGCTCAAAGAATTTTGTTGCTCACTTTGCGCGATTGCCCCTGATGTCTCGACATTGTTTTCAGTTCAACCTTAATTTTTACATTATAAGTTATCTTTTATGTTTATTTGGTATATTATTATGATAAATATGTTTTTAAAATTTAAATTTCTCTTAACATTTCATGTTTTGCCAAAACGAGTTCAAAAACAGTTTTTATTTAATTATATATTATTTTATTTTATTTCATTCTCATTTATTTAATCAGGAAAACCCATTTAACAAAAGCTAGTCTTACATGGGAACCTGAGTTGTCATAAATTATTAAAATTAAAAAAAACAATGAAATTAAAAAGTTAAAAGTAAAGGAAAAATTTTTACGGATAAAGATTGAGAAAGATTAGGATAAAGGATAAAAAGATTGAAATACAAAGAATCTCTTTAGATCAGCAGTAGTTTGAAAGATGCCATTTTTCTTTCAAACCGCATCAAATATAACAAATTGAAATTTTCAGATTTTTGGGTCACGCATGTGTTATTTTCAAGTAAATACAGTTTGTAATTATTTTCTTATAAATCATATGATTAGGATCATTTTAATATTAATAATTCTGATTGATTTTTAATTATAAATAAGAGAATCAAATTTAAATTTTAAATATATATTTATTCGCTACAATGCTCGATACATGACAACAGCATGTTCGCAATATTTAAAAATGAAAATAATAATCATAATAAAAATTTTTATACATTTTAGAAAATTCTTAAAAATTTGTACAATTTCTTATTTGTGTTGAAGTTTTTTTAAAATGCCCTGTATGAATTAGAAAAAAATTTGCAAATGTAATACAAATGATTTTTGGCTGATTTAAAATAAAAGACTTTGATACAATTTTGTAATACGTTAAACTCCAAACTCTTAAGCTCTTTTACTGAATTACAGAGGCCGAAAACAATCTTAAAATTCTCTGGCTGTTTTGCACGAAATGGAAAGTTGCAAATTTTCAACTTTGAAATTATCATAACTTAAAGGTTTTATCATATGCCTTGTAAAAATAAGGTGTGTAAAATCATTCAAAAACTTTTGATTTTTCAAAAATTTAAAAACTAAGTTAATTTTTAATGACAAAATACGCATAAAAAGTTTTAATATTTTAATAGAAATTTCAAATCAGAAAAAATTAATTTAGACTTATTTGAAAAAAATGCTTACGTTTTTACTTATCGCCACGAATTATTCTTACTTCCTGCATTTTCAAGTCAATGTAATTTCGAGCTTTTCTCTAATCAATTTGATTGCTTTTGATTGTTTTGAGATAAAAATTTATCGTGAATGGAATCTACTAATTGTTTTGTAATTGTAATTGATTATTTGTTTATAACTTGAAATGGTTCTTTTAATTTTATTATTTATTATTAAATTAATGAAGTTTTTCTAATAAAAATTGGATGTGAAAATAGCTACAATAGAGTCAATATTACGGAACAATTTTGATCTTGAATTTCAATTTGTTTTCATGGTTTTACACTTACTTAAATTCGTAATTATTCAAATTTTTACAAATTAAATTTCATTTATTTTTATTTAACCACGAATTATAAAACTAAATAAGACAGCATTTAACTGTATTAAGGCGAGTTTTAGAAATTCTAAATATATTAACAAGATTTAGTTTCGACAATTTTAGTAGCCATGCAGTCATTTTAAGGTTCAAAATTCATTTGTATCAATTTTATTTTTCAAATTAAAGAAATTTGGCAATATTTGCATGAATACACCAGTGATATGGTCTTATTCTTACTCAAAACTTATTTCGATCACTTTTATTTTATTTTACTACAAAGAAAAAATTCGGCAATTTTTGCAACCATGCACACCTTTTTCCTATTTTCTTAGCTTAATTTTTCCTCCCAAAAAATACTTTTGAAGCAATTTAATTTCACAAATTTCATAAGCTAAAATTTCAGCAATTTTTGCACTCAAAATTTAACACCCATGTACTTCATAGATCGTCCAATTATTTCCTCGATTAGTGTTTCGTATCTTTAATTAAAAAGTGCACAGACAGATAGGCAGACAGGCAACACGAGATTAATTGCGCTTTTCACTTCGTGAAACAATTTAATTCTTTATCTTTAAACGTCGAAAACTGAAGTTATTAAAGGAAAAGTTAAAATTTATTAAAGAAATTAATTTTAAGTTAAAAGTTTTTCACTTTTTTACTTCAATTTGAATGTCATTTTTAAACACATTTTCCTCAAAGCATATTTTTCATCGAATTTATTTTTTGTTTCGCTCGTTTCTCAAAACTTTCTCAGTTTCAATGTCACACTTGATTTGTGTAAAGATTAAAAACACATTTTTGGGAGAATATATTTGCATATTACATTTATCATATAAAGTATCTGATAAATTTGTTTAGCTTTCAGAATAGTTTTATTCAATTTGATTTTTTACTTATAAAATCTAGATAAGAGTTTAAGCAACATTCTTCTTCATATTAAGTTTTGATATTAACTTTGATATTAAGAACCACAAATATTTTTCTAATGATATTTTTAAACAAAAAGGTAAATATTTATCTGAAATGCTAAAGCATTTATAAATTATTTTAAACAGTTTAAACATATTTTAGAGTTTGATTTTTAGCTTTTTATAGTTTCTAATTTTAATTTTTAACTAGACGCTTAAAAGCAGAGTGCTTAAGGTTTTAATTTGTGAACCTATGCAAAACTCGACTATCCTTATTACCAAGCGCATACCAATTTTCAGGAAAAGTTTTGTTTCTTCACCAGTTGTTGCATGTTTGTATTGTTTCACCGAAATGAACTTTATGTGTAGAAAAAAGTTAATAACAAAAAGCTTAACTGCTAAATGTTAACTTTTATCTTGACAGAGTAATACACCGTTTCCTAAAGTAAACTCAAGATTTCAATCATAACTTTCTAAATACATGAGGAAATTTTAAATTTTCGGATAATGATTAATGATTTCAATTAATGACCTTAATTAGTGATCTCATTGATACAATAATTTGACTGAAAATAAAAAGAATTAAAGTTAATAATTTTTTAAAAATAAAAAATTTAATTTGTAAAAAATATTATTTTAAAATTTAATCTTAATTAAAACTGATAGTTTTTGAAAGTGTTATAATTTTAAATTTTGAGCTCAATCATAAAATTGAATGATCAAAATATTTCATATTATTATTTATTTTTCTTTCTTAAAATTTAAAAATTAAAACTTTTACTTACAACTTTATAAAATTAAAATTTTTGTCTTCAACTTCTAAATGTTTATTTCCGTTTTTGCCTTAAACTCTTTTCATATCGCTTAAATTATTGGCCATTAAATAAAAAAATTATTTAAATTACTCGATTTATATGCTGCTTCATTACCTGCAAAACAAGTAATTTTCTCAGTGCGATGAGTTTATTTTGAAATATTATTTTTATTTGAATAAATATTTGTACAATTTTGCAATCAGGCTAAAGGTAACGTGAATGTGAAGTTTATTTTCATGGTGATAAATTATTAAGGGTCAAGATTTATTTGCTAAAAGTTCTAATTCGTTTTGCTTTAAAGGAGTGACATGTTTAATGTGAATACTATCTTCTTCAAGAAAAGTTGCAGTTAAAAATTCAGAAATTTTAAATCTTAATTTTTTCAATCAAATTCGCTCAAGTATTTTATACTTTAAAACACTTCAATGCGATGAAAAAGGTATTGCGCGAAAATTTATAACTTTCGAAAGTGCAAAACGATTTATTTGAAAATGAATTCATTTTTTAATGTTTCTTTAAACGAGTTTTCAAACTCTTTTTTAAAGTAATTAAAAAGTTTCATCGAAAAACGAATCACGGTCGAAGTGGAGATACCGAAGTCCCCTCAAAAATCGTTTAAGTGTACCTATATAAAACTAATTTTATCCGCAGAATTCATTTTTGATGCTTTTAAAAGTCCTAAACTTAATATTATCAAGTTAGAGGCCAAAGTTCTAAAATGTTTAAAATTTAAATTTTTGGTCTCAATTGAATTGAATATTGATTAAATGTAGCTTATTATAAGATGTATCACTCAAAGAATTTATTCTTTAAAGTTTTTTTACTTAAAAACTT
>NCKU01001882.1:0-22204 GCA_003675995.1 Dinothrombium tinctorium
AAGTTTTTAAGTAAAAAAACTTTAAAAAATAAATTCTTTGAGTGATACATTTTATAATAAGCTACATTTAATTAATATTCAATTCAATTGAGAACAAAAAATTAAATTTTAAACATTTTAGAACTTTGGCCTCTAACTTGATAATCTTAAGTTTACGACTTTTAAAAGCATCAAAAATGAATTCTGCGGATAAAATTAGTTTTATATAGGTACACTTAAACGATTTTTGAGGGGACTTCGGTATCTCCACTTCGACCGTGATTCGTTTTTCGATGAAACTTTTTAATTACTTTAAAAAAGAGTTTGAAAACTCGTTTAAAGAAACATTAAAAAATGAATTCATTTTCAAATAAATCGTTTTGCACTTTCGAAAGTTATAAATTTTCGCGCAATACCTTTTTCATCGCATTGAAGTGTTTTAAAGTATAAAATACTTGAGCGAATTTGATTGAAAAAATTAAGATTTAAAATTTCTGAATTTTTAACTGCAACTTTTCTTGAAGAAGATAGTATTCACATTAAACATGTCACTCCTTTAAAGCAAAACGAATTAGAACTTTTAGCAAATAAATCTTGACCCTTAATAATTTATCACCATGAAAATAAACTTCACATTCACGTTACCTTTAGCCTGATTGCAAAATTGTACAAATATTTATTCAAATAAAAATAATATTTCAAAATAAACTCATCGCACTGAGAAAATTACTTGTTTTGCAGGTAATGAAGCAGCATATAAATCGAGTAATTTAAATAATTTTTTTATTTAATGGCCAATAATTTAAGCGATATGAAAAGAGTTTAAGGCAAAAACGGAAATAAACATTTAGAAGTTGAAGACAAAAATTTTAATTTTATAAAGTTGTAAGTAAAAGTTTTAATTTTTAAATTTTAAGAAAGAAAAATAAATAATAATATGAAATATTTTGATCATTCAATTTTATGATTGAGCTCAAAATTTAAAATTATAACACTTTCAAAAACTATCAGTTTTAATTAAGATTAAATTTTAAAATAATATTTTTTACAAATTAAATTTTTTATTTTTAAAAAATTATTAACTTTAATTCTTTTTATTTTCAGTCAAATTATTGTATCAATGAGATCACTAATTAAGGTCATTAATTGAAATCATTAATCATTATCCGAAAATTTAAAATTTCCTCATGTATTTAGAAAGTTATGATTGAAATCTTGAGTTTACTTTAGGAAACGGTGTATTACTCTGTCAAGATAAAAGTTAACATTTAGCAGTTAAGCTTTTTGTTATTAACTTTTTTCTACACATAAAGTTCATTTCGGTGAAACAATACAAACATGCAACAACTGGTGAAGAAACAAAACTTTTCCTGAAAATTGGTATGCGCTTGGTAATAAGGATAGTCGAGTTTTGCATAGGTTCACAAATTAAAACCTTAAGCACTCTGCTTTTAAGCGTCTAGTTAAAAATTAAAATTAGAAACTATAAAAAGCTAAAAATCAAACTCTAAAATATGTTTAAACTGTTTAAAATAATTTATAAATGCTTTAGCATTTCAGATAAATATTTACCTTTTTGTTTAAAAATATCATTAGAAAAATATTTGTGGTTCTTAATATCAAAGTTAATATCAAAACTTAATATGAAGAAGAATGTTGCTTAAACTCTTATCTAGATTTTATAAGTAAAAAATCAAATTGAATAAAACTATTCTGAAAGCTAAACAAATTTATCAGATACTTTATATGATAAATGTAATATGCAAATATATTCTCCCAAAAATGTGTTTTTAATCTTTACACAAATCAAGTGTGACATTGAAACTGAGAAAGTTTTGAGAAACGAGCGAAACAAAAAATAAATTCGATGAAAAATATGCTTTGAGGAAAATGTGTTTAAAAATGACATTCAAATTGAAGTAAAAAAGTGAAAAACTTTTAACTTAAAATTAATTTCTTTAATAAATTTTAACTTTTCCTTTAATAACTTCAGTTTTCGACGTTTAAAGATAAAGAATTAAATTGTTTCACGAAGTGAAAAGCGCAATTAATCTCGTGTTGCCTGTCTGCCTATCTGTCTGTGCACTTTTTAATTAAAGATACGAAACACTAATCGAGGAAATAATTGGACGATCTATGAAGTACATGGGTGTTAAATTTTGAGTGCAAAAATTGCTGAAATTTTAGCTTATGAAATTTGTGAAATTAAATTGCTTCAAAAGTATTTTTTGGGAGGAAAAATTAAGCTAAGAAAATAGGAAAAAGGTGTGCATGGTTGCAAAAATTGCCGAATTTTTTCTTTGTAGTAAAATAAAATAAAAGTGATCGAAATAAGTTTTGAGTAAGAATAAGACCATATCACTGGTGTATTCATGCAAATATTGCCAAATTTCTTTAATTTGAAAAATAAAATTGATACAAATGAATTTTGAACCTTAAAATGACTGCATGGCTACTAAAATTGTCGAAACTAAATCTTGTTAATATATTTAGAATTTCTAAAACTCGCCTTAATACAGTTAAATGCTGTCTTATTTAGTTTTATAATTCGTGGTTAAATAAAAATAAATGAAATTTAATTTGTAAAAATTTGAATAATTACGAATTTAAGTAAGTGTAAAACCATGAAAACAAATTGAAATTCAAGATCAAAATTGTTCCGTAATATTGACTCTATTGTAGCTATTTTCACATCCAATTTTTATTAGAAAAACTTCATTAATTTAATAATAAATAATAAAATTAAAAGAACCATTTCAAGTTATAAACAAATAATCAATTACAATTACAAAACAATTAGTAGATTCCATTCACGATAAATTTTTATCTCAAAACAATCAAAAGCAATCAAATTGATTAGAGAAAAGCTCGAAATTACATTGACTTGAAAATGCAGGAAGTAAGAATAATTCGTGGCGATAAGTAAAAACGTAAGCATTTTTTTCAAATAAGTCTAAATTAATTTTTTCTGATTTGAAATTTCTATTAAAATATTAAAACTTTTTATGCGTATTTTGTCATTAAAAATTAACTTAGTTTTTAAATTTTTGAAAAATCAAAAGTTTTTGAATGATTTTACACACCTTATTTTTACAAGGCATATGATAAAACCTTTAAGTTATGATAATTTCAAAGTTGAAAATTTGCAACTTTCCATTTCGTGCAAAACAGCCAGAGAATTTTAAGATTGTTTTCGGCCTCTGTAATTCAGTAAAAGAGCTTAAGAGTTTGGAGTTTAACGTATTACAAAATTGTATCAAAGTCTTTTATTTTAAATCAGCCAAAAATCATTTGTATTACATTTGCAAATTTTTTTCTAATTCATACAGGGCATTTTAAAAAAACTTCAACACAAATAAGAAATTGTACAAATTTTTAAGAATTTTCTAAAATGTATAAAAATTTTTATTATGATTATTATTTTCATTTTTAAATATTGCGAACATGCTGTTGTCATGTATCGAGCATTGTAGCGAATAAATATATATTTAAAATTTAAATTTGATTCTCTTATTTATAATTAAAAATCAATCAGAATTATTAATATTAAAATGATCCTAATCATATGATTTATAAGAAAATAATTACAAACTGTATTTACTTGAAAATAACACATGCGTGACCCAAAAATCTGAAAATTTCAATTTGTTATATTTGATGCGGTTTGAAAGAAAAATGGCATCTTTCAAACTACTGCTGATCTAAAGAGATTCTTTGTATTTCAATCTTTTTATCCTTTATCCTAATCTTTCTCAATCTTTATCCGTAAAAATTTTTCCTTTACTTTTAACTTTTTAATTTCATTGTTTTTTTTAATTTTAATAATTTATGACAACTCAGGTTCCCATGTAAGACTAGCTTTTGTTAAATGGGTTTTCCTGATTAAATAAATGAGAATGAAATAAAATAAAATAATATATAATTAAATAAAAACTGTTTTTGAACTCGTTTTGGCAAAACATGAAATGTTAAGAGAAATTTAAATTTTAAAAACATATTTATCATAATAATATACCAAATAAACATAAAAGATAACTTATAATGTAAAAATTAAGGTTGAACTGAAAACAATGTCGAGACATCAGGGGCAATCGCGCAAAGTGAGCAACAAAATTCTTTGAGCTAGTGCAAAATAATATAAATAACGGAAGAACTTTAAAATAATTAATCGCTTACAAATGAGAGGATCAAAACTTCACAACATGATGAGTAACTATATGATTGTTCACAAGTTGTTTAATCTATTTTTGAAGTCTTCAAGAATTCAAAACATTATACAGTGAAACCTTTTAAAAAGGACACAAACGAGTCTAAAAAATCTGACCGTTATTAAGAGATGGCCATTATAGAGAGGGTATTTTTAATTGAGTTAACTTAGGAGGATACTTTATTCAAGTGTTTGTTAAAGGAGATAACCGCTTAAGAGAGGTGTCCGAGGTGTCCATTAGGAAAGGTTTTACTGTATGATCAAATAGCATCGTTTATTCAAAACTAATGCAAAATAGTTAAATGTTTTTTAAATTTATTAGTTTTTTTTTAAAAATAATCTTTCATCAAAAATTGCAGGTGAAATTTTCTCGCATCCAGCTTTTTGCATCAGATATGGTAACTGGTAATAAAATAATAAAAAATCGAAATTTGTGAAATATCTCTTCATCACGATTTAGGACATCTCTGAGTTTTCTCTGGATAAGTATTTACATATTATTAAAAGAGTCTAACTTATATTTTTATCTCCTTCTTATTTATATATTTTGTTATTCTATTTTAATTTTTGCATGTTAACTAGAGGTTAGAATGGCAACGCATTTTGACTACTTTAACTGACCATTATGATTTCAATAGCAAAGCGTTTCTTATTTTACTTATACAATCAACAATAAAAAAGCCATTTTGGCTTATGTTCGCGGTCATATATTTGAGCAAAGCAATTAGCTAATTTTATATGCTTTATTATTAATAATAATGAATGTATAAATATAATAAATTCATTCACATAGATAATATATGAGTATAGAAAGTATATTAACATAAATACATTAGTAGTTATTGAAGAAAATTTAGGTTTTGATATAGATGATTCAAGATATTAATTCAAGATCTCAATTATTAATTCCTTTTTGAAAGATACTATTTTGCGTTTTTTTTTTAGTTTTTATGATTAATCAGGTGTAAATTTTTTGCACAGATCAACGGGTAGAAGGGTTCAAAGTTATTTCAATTTTTACTTCCTTCCTCAATAATTTTTCTCAAGAACCACTATTAAAAGAATTTCTATTAACTTTCTAATCACTTCAAACACTCGAACTTTTTAAAAATCACTTTATTGAGTTTGCCGAAAGTTAGTTGTCAGTAATTGCTTAAATATCTTCTTTGCGGTCAATGTCATAAGTACTCAGTATAAAAAATGTTTGTCTAACAACTAATCTGTCGAGAAAGCGAGCTGTTAACAAGTAAGACTAAAAGTCATTTTGAACTAAATTTATATTTAAAATAAATTAAGTTTTATATTTTTAATAATTTCAATTTTGACCGAAATATACACAAGAGTAAATTTTTTAAAATTTTATTAAGAAAGTGCGTATTCAATGATATGTATTGGATAAAACTTTTTTAACTTAAATCCATTCAATTGTGCTCGTTATTTGTCTGAGATGAACTTCAAGATTACATTAAACACCAGCATTTGTTCGACATCCTATGAGCAAGAAAAGCTTGTTTTTATTTTTATTTTTCTTTAGCTTTTATTTCACTAAAAAATTTTTACCCTCATCAATTCAAAAAAATCTTAAAAAATAAATCTCATTGTTTTGAAATTTTTGTTTTATGTAGCAAACATAAAAATCTAGAGATTTAATGAATTACGTGATTTGAGATCTTGAATATATTTTAAGCTTTAAGATGTATTTCCATTGAAGCAAGCAAGCAATGGCGAAAGTAGTAGAATCAGTAGAGCAATCCATATACCTGTATGAAAGCAAATCTACCAGCAAATGTGATGAGTATTTGGTTTACTTGAAGCTCATTAATCTCAAATGATAAACTATTCATGTTTTCTTGTTTTCATTCCCGTTTCACTTTAGTTTAACAGTTAGTATCAAATAAACTTAAAGATCGCAAACATCGCGTGAAAGAAGAGAAGAAGAGAGCGATAGGGTCGGTCGTTTGCCTTTATGCTTTCGGCTATTGCGCTTTGTGCAGTGAGATGAGATCGAAAACCACTCTTTTCATCTCCGAAGAGCAAAAAATTGAAGAGAATAACTTTCAAAAGACGCTTTATTATCTAAAACTTCTTCACTCATAAGTTGAGTCATAACTTATGCTTTTGAAACAAAAACAACGAATACCAATTGTCAAATGTAAAAATTCATAAAATATTACGAAATCGTTCTCTATTAAAAAACCGGTGAATATCGAATTTCGACGAAAATTACGCAAATTTTAATATAATCACGTTCTACTTTATTAAAATTCGAAAAAGTTTTGAAAACTTTCGACGATTGGTTTCGAAAATTTTCGGTATAATTGAGATCGAGTTTCGCTTAAATTTCGAGGAAAAGACGGGTTTTGGTTATTTAATCAACGAAAGCGAGAAGCAAATCGCGAAGAGAGAAAGCCGCGTTTTCGGTGTTTCGGTAATTAAACGGCGGCCGCAAAGAGGGGGCGTTGCGCGGAGGGCGCGCTTCAAGCGATTGTGTGGTGCGCGAAACGGCGAAAAGAAGGCGTTGCGTTCAATGTTACGTTCGAAAGTAGAGAAGACGTAAAATAAAACGAGTCTTTCTCTTCTTTTCGCCAATTCGTTTTTTTCTCTTTTTCTCTTTTTGCGATCGAACGGTAGTCGCTAAGAGCGAAAAGCGGCCCTCGTTTTCCACTCGGGTTTGGTGTTTTAAATGCCGCTTTCGTTTACTCGTTACGCATCGAACGATAACTGCTCTCGCTGTTCGCTCCATTCATTCGCCTGAGAAATGGCTGAAAACCAAGTATTGAGCGAAGACGAAGAAAGAAGAATAATCGTCGATAAGTACGAAAGTGGCCGCGAAAAGGTCTCTTCTTTGCCGCATTTCAATTCAATCATCTCATTCGAATCATTGCCGAATCGATTTTTTACAGATCAAGCATAAAATCGATGATTGGGAAGATCCCACTAATGAGATATTTCATGTGACTGACAGATACGGATTCATTCAGTAAGTTGTGTTTCACGTATTTCGATCATCCGAATTAACTCATTCTTTCATTCGTACACAGCGATCACCGTCTTCCTGACAAATTGACTGATTATGAAAGTAAAGTGAGTGAAGGCCATTTCATAACAATGCAATTGCTAATATTTCAATCGCTTGTTAATATCGCGATCACAGATACGTTCCGTTGAAGCTTCGCGTTCCAATAAGTGGGTGAAAATGCTTAAAGATTGGGATAAATACTATCCCACGGGTAATATTGAAAAGCTCAGGCAACGGGTGTTTAAAGGTGAATAAGTACTCCGTAGGCACGAGGACAAAATTACCTCGTTTCGTTGTGATTTCGTTGCTTTCAATTAACACATTTTATAACTTTTCTGATAGGCATTCCAAACCCTATTCGCGGTGATGCGTGGTCTCGCTTATTGGGAGTACCGCAAGTCAAAGCTGAACAAGAAGGAAGATACAACGAAATGGTTAAATTCGGATTATTGTTCTCCAAAGATATCCGACAAATTGATCTTGACGTGAATCGGACTTTTAGGAACAATGTTATGTTTAGAGAGCGATATAATACAAAGCAGCAGGAATTGTTTCGTGTTTTAGTCGCTTATAGCGTGTATAATTCTGTAAGTAATAGACTTAATTTTTATTAGTGAATAATTTTCAAAATAATATAATTTAGGAAATTGGTTATTGTCAAGGAATGTCTCAAATAGCAGCACTTTTATTAATGTATATGAGTGAAGAGGTATTCTGCGATATAATTAAGCAGTAAAGTATTAATATAATTTCTGTCTTTAGGATGCCTTTTGGGCTTTGGATCGTTTAATGTCAAGTGACAAATATGCTATGCACGGTATTTATTACTTCAGAACTATAGGTAGCATAATCATTTCGCATCATATCAAATAGGCTTTTTCATTCCTGGATTTCCTAAACTCGTTCGCTTCGCTCGTCATCACGATCTTGTCCTCAAGAGATATTTACCCAAAGTGTACAAACATTTTAAGGTTATTACATAATTTTTTTATATTTTTAAATTTACGATAAGCATTTTTCTCATAGAAATATGACATTGACTCCACATTGTATACTTTAAAGTGGTTTTTTCAATGTTTTCTCGATCGTGTTCCGTTTTCACTCACTTTAAGGTATTAATTATTTTGAATTAAAATTCATTCACGTATTGTTAATTACATTTTTTTCATGCAGATTGTGGGACGTTTTTATATTAGAAGGAGAAGTCATTCTCACCTGTATGAGTTACACGTTACTTAAATTACATAAAAGTAGGTTAAAATAACACGTTGATGGAAACTTAAGTATTGCAATTTGTAGAAACAATATTAAGGAAAGGGATGGAGGAGCTAATCGAGTTTTTGCAAGTAGAGCTAGAAAAAGATTTTGGTTATCACGACGATCAAGCAATTTCTGCACTACAACAATCGATTGCCGAATTAAGGTAATTTATTCATTTTAATCATTTACCATTTCTGGTATTTATTTCCTATTCTACAGACGAAGAAAAATGGAATTGCCAAAAGAAGCACCTGCCGAGAACGAAAAACCAATGAGACCATTTGGATATCTCCTTGAGCAGGACAACCTTTCTGTTATGACAGGAGATGACAGAAGTCTTGCTGGAAGTATTATTTTACGTCCTGATAATTTCTCATTGGCTCAAACTTCAAGGAGTGAAAGTGAAGCAGATGAGAATGATTTCAAAAACGAAAGATTAGATGAGTAAGTTAAAACTTTGTTTACTCTCTATTTTACATGTTTTTTTTACATATATCTTAGCGCTGAAGTAAATGATTTTTGTGGCAAATTGCAACGTTCATTGTCACTATATGACAACGTTGAATTCACAGAAAGCCTCGAAGCAGCGAAAAGACAAAGTGGTTATGATTCGAAAGGTAAAACGGGCAGCATAAAGTCACAAAATGAGCATATGCGGCAATATTCGAATAGCTCGAGCCTTTTAATGACTTCGACTTTAACCCCAAAAGCTTCTCCTCTCCATGAGAGTAACATCAATAGTCTTTCACACTTTTCGGGCAATGCCGATGAAACTTGCAAATCTGTAGAAGCAATAACTCCAACTAAAGAATTTATTGAGCCGAGTAATAGTGATAAAAGGAAGTCAACGAATAGTGAATCAAATATTAGTATTGAAACAATAGAGACTCAAAAAGTTATAGAATACATCGATGCTTCAGGAGATAGTTTAGATGAAGAGTTACCTTTGAAAACAAGTGACACATCTGTTAAAATGTTAGTAAGCTATTCTGAAAAATCTGACTCATCGAAAACATACCCACACCAAAATGTAAACGATGATGCTAACGTGTATAATCAATTAATGACATCTGACTGTTTCTCTGCTGAAAAATCGATTGTTGCCGTTGAAAATGAAGAACCTTGTAAAGTTAATGATGAAATGAACATCTCAATACATTCCTCTGTAAAAATTGAGCCTGCTTCCAATTCAGTCCTTACAAATACAGAAGTCATTCATTCTTCTAATGTTTCGCAAACTTTGCCGCCAAGACCAAATTCATTGAATACATCGAAACCTGAGATGCAAAATGATGTACAACCATCAAAATTTGTACGCAAGACGTCAATACCAAAATTAGTGAAAAGGCGCTCTCCAGAGTCTAAAAGCAATGGAAATGTCAAAGAAAATGCAATCTCGCCCTTAACTTCGCCCGCTTCCCCTCCAAGTCTCATTCCTCGTTACATTAATCGTTCGTCGTCCACTGCCTCATCGATTCCAAGTCCACTTAAAAGTAGTGAATCAAATCAAAATAAGAGCGAAGCTTCAATCGTCGCTAACAACGAACAATATCCAAATCTTGAAAGTACTGCAAAGCTGCGAATTTACGTGCCATACGGAAAGCAAAGTTTAACCGTCAACGACAGCAATAAAATAAGAATAAAAGTTAATTCTCCGAAGCAGGAAGAATTAAAAAATGTCAATCCATCGCGCTTACCAACAATCGACACTTAATAAACGGGACAATCGTCGGCAGCGAGCAAGTTTATTTTTAACAAATTTACTGTGATGTATTTAATTGACTCATGATGTTATTTAATCTTTTGCGATCAACTGACCATATTTTATTTAGTGTGAAAAAGAAGAGTTAATTTTTGTTGCGATCTAATGTACAAAATGTTTATTCAAACAAATGCAAAAACCAATAACCATAATTAAGACCATTTAAAATTTGTTGAAAAAGAAAACGTTTGTCATTTAAGCTCACATATCACGTTTACCAAGAAGTGATATTGAAGTATTTTATTGTAATATAGAAGTGTACATTGAATTGAGAACAATATTCAATTATCAGAAAAAGAAGAAACAATAAATTCATTGTGATTTGCGTCGATTTTTCACTGAAAAGAAAAATTGATTGGCGAACGGAGCGAATTGATTGTGTTGCCATCGTTCTCACGACTTTCCCATGAAACTTGTGTTCGCCTGCTTTCACGTTTTGCGGCTCACTCTTTTGAAAAACTAACTCAATATTCGCAATCACTCGAAAGATGGAAACGGGAAGTGAAAGCAAACCAACTGTTTTAGTCACAGGTAGTAATTTCGGAGGGATTTTACTGAAAAAAAGTTGTGAATGAGTGTTTCATTCGTCACTTAGGGTTTGGTGTATTTGCTCATTACGAGAAAAATGCTTCGTGGGAAGCCGTCAAATTACTCGAAATGGACGACGTAAACCTGGTCAAGTATGAAATACCAGTCGCTTATGACTTCGTCGATGAAAACATACCGCAACTATGGCAAAAACACAAGCCTGAGGTATCATATTTTTTCCACTCTATCATGTGTGGTCTCGTATGAGATGCATTTACTTTTCAATGCGCTGGAACTTAGCAACGAAACGCAAATGGTTACCATTGCAGGCGTTGTTTAAAAAACAAGTTCAAATATTCTTTGTGTTCAAACACTGTTTCTTTCTTTTTTCTCATAAATCAGATGAAAAGCTGCATTTGAAATGCCATCGTAGTTGTTTAGCGAAAAGATCGAGTTAAGAACATTCTCTCTACTTACCTTTTTATTTTCTCACGAAATAATAATCACATTGAGTGTGACTACAATTACGCATTGATGCACAGCATTTTGTGTGTGCTTTCAACTCTTCATATTCTCTTTTTAATATGAAAACTGTTTTCATGAAACTGAAAAATGCACTTCTTTCGGAGAGCCATTTGCAGTCACTCACAATAAAAAGAGGAGTCAATGGTTTCTTTCAACTCGCAACATACAAAGCGAAATGCATTCAAAAAGTTTAACTTTGCAATCATCTATTTGAATGTTCTTTCTTCCTGTTATTTGTAAACGCGATACATGTATGTGCTGAAAATTTTTATTTAGGATATGAGATTGTTATTCTTATGTTGGTGCGATATCTGCTTCCAAATACGGAAATTATCATTATAAACATCTTCACTGCTTATATATTTCTAATTTTGTGTCTATTAATTTTTTTAAAGGCTACTTCGCCCGATTTTTTCATTTTTATATACAATTTCGGAAAAATGTTTGTCCCGCCCCGATCATTTAATATCTTATCGCTCAGAAACGCATATTTTTGATCAGGGTTCGCGACAAAATGTAAGCGCATTTAAAAGTAATATCAAGTACAGATTTGAATTTCGTTCAAATGAACACGTTTCAGTCTATTCGAATTAAAGTGAAAAGCAAAATGTGTGTTTTAGTGAGTGAGAGGTGGTTTTCAATTTTTTCGTGCTACTATTTCAACTCTTTTGTGTTAGAACAAAAAGAAGTTAGAAAGAATTTTTTAATAATGAAATCATTTTCAAAAAATGTCGAAAGCAATAAATAAGTGAAAAATAATCACTTCAACATTATTCTAACTTTGCTTGCACATATAGTGAAGAACCTTAATACAACAGTTTCACTATTGTTTCAGAAAGTTGATTGCCGCTTTGCATGTTTTCTTTTTGTTCGAACGGTCATCGGCAAATTGAACGCAGTATTTCGTGTTTTCTTATCACATTTAAAAGCGATCGCAAACATATGAATTTCAATGCAAAGTGAAATGTTCATTTTGTTAAAAAAATCATAACTCAATCACTTTTTACTTTAATTCGTTTCAATTTTTTAAAAACTCACTTTACAAATGTGAAATTAACATGTGCAAGTGATGATTTCAACATGACTTTTGTTTTGTAAAAAAAATAGTTCACGAGTTTTTGTTTGTTTGTTTAACGAAAGATCTGTGCAATCATTAAGCCTTTTCAGTCAAACTCATTGTTTTTTCGATATCAACAAAGGTAAGCTCATAAATTAATTGCATCGCTAATATTTATCACTTTTAATGGTGTTTCTTTATAAAATTAATTCGTATTTTCAAATGAGAGACTGACGCTTAGCTAGCATCTTTCCATCAATTATCACAGAGACAAACATTTTTTCCGAAACTGTGTAATGATCTTTATTAAAAAATACGTTTGTCAATACTTTTCACTAGATTTTCTAAATTAGAGTGTTTTGCTTGCGGGCAATGATTGTTTTTCAAAATTAATATTAAACCTCTGGAATATCTACTTTATAATATCGCATTAAAACGACGGGGTTTCACAACTTACGTTAGTGTGGCAAGTAATTCACTCGATTAACAGTTTAACCTCCCATTTCATCCTAATCACTTTTATCATATTGTTAAGTCTCTTTATTTAAATTCACTTGATTTTCTAAATTTAGCAATAATACAGGGTCTTTCAAAATAAGAGCAACATATAAAAATCGGTAAAAATGGATCATTTTAATAAAAATACAATAGGTTTTGATATCTGTGGGATACAATTAATATTCTTATATGTTTAATATAAAAAATGAAAAATTGCCCAATAAGGCGGAAAATGGATACTTTAAGAACTTTCATTTTTTTGTTAAAACTTTTTGTAAAAGTGGCCAGATTTTTCGCGGAACCAAAAGAAAATATATTAAAAAGTTCCTTAAGTCAAAAAAGTCAAATACAAAGTCAGTTTTTTACTTTTTCAAAAATTGTAAAATTTGATTTTTAAAGTTTTTGTTCGAAATTTTGTTATTTAAAGGTCAATAGATGAGGCTTAAGAGAGATTATAGTTTTCTTGATGATTTGAAGTCAAATATTGATTTAAACGCTGTATTACAACTTCTAATGCCATTGAAAATTCCTCCCACCCAGAACAATAATGTACGATATGAAACATCTGAAATACTGATACGACAGATATGAAATAATGTTATCGACCTTATTTTCTTCACAGACAACGTAACCGCTGATGAATATTTTTATAATAAAGAGCAATTCCTTTAAAAAAGCCTCAATTTGGTGAGAAGAAAAATATTTTTTCAACAAAATTGTGCTTTTGCCCAAATGTTTAAACGTACGAATAACTTTTTATTTAAAAACTTTGGCCAATAAGTAAATTACAAACGATTTTTCCTTAATTTCATATCTGAGGTGCGGATTTAACACCGCCGATTTTTCTATTTTCAAAGAATAGTGTAAAATTAGTTCGGATATGGAAAGATGGGGATAATTAGAAATTTAGAAATTACTATCACCTATTTAATCGGATTAGTATTAGAACTCTATAATTACCGAAAAACTATGCTTTCACGGGTAATGCGGTGAATTGAGAACCATAACGGTGGTTTCGAGGAATCCGGTGTCAAAATGTGTTGCGAATGCCGGACTACAAAATAAGTACAAGATAAGCATTAAGCAGTTTCAAATATTAGAGTTATTCAATGAAACGTGTTTTAATTCACACACACTGTATTTTCAATCAAATTTACTCTAGAAGAAATTAAATGGCCGCTTACAGACCTGACATTAATCACTTAGACTTTGGAGTAGTATAAAAGATAAGGTGCCCAAAATTAGACATAGACCTTATAAAATTTATTTTATTTAATAAAACACGGAATTTAAACAACTTCACGTAGAAAATTAAAAAATTTGATTAATGAGTTTTATATGAGATTGCAAAACTTAATTGCCTATGGTTAATCACAAATCGAAGATTTTACATGTTAAATGCTACTGAAATGTATTTAATTTAAAGTCAAAATGTAAGTCCTATTCATTGTAGTTCAAGTGAAATTAAATAAAAAGTATATTGCGCTTTTTTTGAAAGACCTTGTATTTGGGGTCATGGATTGTGGTGCTGCACCAAAATTTTTATTTTTTAAAAATGCTTTGATCGGTATCGATATTAAATATATATAACGTAATAAATGTTTTTTCTTTAAAATTTTGTCGTCAAAAATAATCAAATTTGACAATATAGCACCAAATCAAAATCACAAAAATTATACCGAATCATGCCATATGACAAATTCTTAACATTTCACATAAGAAGTATATGAAACTTATGATCTGCATTTTCAATTATGAATTTAAAAATTGAATTTTAAGTTTAAAATATTAAATTTAAATAGAAAATTTAAACTATGAACTTTGAACTTTGAACTTTTAAAAAATTTTTAGCAAAATCTGAGTTGGACGGCAAAAACCTTTCCTTAAAACTTACTTGTCACCTTCTGCTGACGATACCCTCCTCACGCTTCCACACTTTACATATTTTATCACTATTAAATCAAAATAAAATTTTTTAAATTTTTGAAAATAATTTTATCTCTAATTATCCATTCGATTTCAGGACAGAGAAATCTTTTTTCGAATTTATATTCTTTGATTATATTTGAGTTATTTGAGTTTTTTATATCAACGAGATTATGCTTTATCACTCTGTTTAGCAGTGAAGTATGCTTTCAACGGCAAAAAAACTTTTGTCTTTGCAAGTAGAAACTAACTTTAATTTTGCTTCCGAATAAATTTTCTAAAGCAGCTAGTTAAATTCTTTGACAAAAATTCCATTCTAATTTCACTTGCTCACAATTTTTTGAATTTAAGTTTTCGATTTCTTTTGAGATTTCATTAATCGTAATGTTTTTTGTTAAAAAATCTTAAATTACTGACAGAAGCAAGTGTTTCTTTTGTGAATTGCAACTCATTGAACCGAATTCTTTCGAAGTGGGGAAATTTCTTGGTGAGTACATGAATTCACGAATTTACTTCACAATTCATTATCAACTTGAAAACTATTACAATAGCCGTGCGAGATAAATGAAATGCAATGTTTTTTTATCAAATGGCTTATTGATTTCGTTATTTTTCTTAACGTCGCTACGTGTTCATTTATATCTAGATTGCGGTTAATTAAATTTTAATGTTTGCCGCTTCAACATGCGCTTTTTAAATTAGAATTGAAAGCCACGCTTCCAACACACTCGAAGCGTTTCGCATACGAAAGCAAGAAAAACTGATCGATGTTTTCCATTGAGTGAGCTGCAGCATGTGTGAATTAATCAACAGTAAGAGTTTCTAAATTTGACGTATGAAATGTAATTAAGAGTTGCCGACACTGCAGTTTGTAGTAAATCATTTCTAGAACTTCAAAGCACATTTCACTCTTCTCTCCCTTCCCATTTTAGTTTTTTTCCTCATTTTTCTCTTTATTTCACTCTTAATTCGATGGTCTATTCTTTTGATTTCGGATTTTCTCTCTCTGCTCTCGAGAGCAAACTCTCAAAATTAAAATTCAAACTTTGCATCGCTCAGCGTTCGAATAAAAACAGAGACAATCGCCTCCGCTGAGATCGCGCAGTAAATAATCGCACTGCGAGACGATCGTCTCGGATACGCCGGAATTCGCTTCTTTTTGGTGTTTTTTTCATTGAATTTGAACAATGCTCGCAATGAGCAACATACGCGAATAGTAGATTCAAGTCATGCATCGCATTGATCTTTCTTTCTTTCGCTCGCATCACTCTGGCGCTCAGAAAACGCGCAATTTATTCTCGACGCAATTAATTCGAAAAAAGTGATTGATAAACGCTCGTCGCCGCCGATCAAGTGTTTAAAAGTAATTAAACAAACGAAGCGTCATTTTGTTGCGCTTTTAGAAACGCTTTTTAACTATAAAGCGTAAAAAACTCACACAAACGATTGCGTTTAATGAAAGGCAGTTCGAGTGCCATCGCTGCGAATCGGTCTCCATGCCTCTAAATGAGCGGAAATGAGTTTTATCGCTGCGATCGAAACGAGCACTTTTAGCGATTGAGCGTTGAATCCTTCGCTCATCGGATGCAAAAACTTTAAACGCATTCCATAAACTTTTTTGCTTCACGTTTTTTCTCCTGAAAAGTTTTCGAGTCTCGAACTTAGATCTCAGAGAACGACTATAATCGAATTTCACTCATTCGCGTTCAATTTTTTTCCTAAACATGCACACAACAAGTAAATTGAATTTGATTCTAGCTCGTCATACATTGCGGCGTATCTCATTTGGCGAAATGTTTGACACTCGAGCAGAGAGCGTTTCCAGTAGCCTACTTCAAACCAGATGTTAACGGACAATTACCCAAATGCGAGAATACGATCGAAGAAAGTGCTTGCGATTACCTCGAAACTGGTCTGGATGTGAAGAAAATATGCGAAGAAGTGAACCGTTGTTTCGAGAAAGGAATGATAAAAGTAAAAGCGGAAGCATCTTCAAACGCCGGAAGGTGAGCTGACAAAGAAAAACACTTTTTGACAAGTATGCAAATTGCAACGATTGCAGATATTTGTGCGAGTATATTTACCAAACTTCTCTAAAAGAGGATCACACAAAAACTTTATTCATCCACGTGCCCACGTTGAGTGAATATACTGCGAGCGAGATCTGTGCGGCCATAAAGTGTACAATAAAAGCGGCTTTAGATGCTAGCAATAAAAAGTGTGCGTGCGTTTAATGCTTGATATGTCTTTATTGCGTTAACAACATTGTAAATGATTGATATAACAAAAGAATAATATATTTGTATATATTTTGAAATATGTCAAGTGTTCTGTGCTTAATTGTCGTTCTCCAAATATACTAAATATGAGGCGATTGTCAGAAAAATCGATTCTTAAAATATTGTGCAAAATTGCGCTCAAGTTCAAATTGCAAATCTGGTCACGTCACGAGCAAGAAAGGAATGGTTCGATCATCTTTTTACTGCGTGGAACAGCGAATTTTTGATTGGTTCGTAGTAATCTCGTCTTAATACAACCATTTCCGGAAGTTTTCTCAAATGCGACAAAAGATCAGATTCAGATTCGATTATAAGTATAACAAGGCACGAGAATAAAAGTAACAACAGCAGTGAGCTTAAAATTGAGGTTCGAACAATCACATAGAGTTTGTTTGCAGGCTTTTTCCCACCAAAATACACATCATCTTTGAATATGCTCTCGCTCCCAAGTTTGCTATACTTTTGAGTATGTGTGTCGTTTATTTGGTCAATGGTTTCGTCTGCAGTGTTATCCGCGTCAATATCACTCAATGATGCATTGTGGGAAGGAGAGGCACGAACAGCTGGAGTTTCAAAGGCTATCGGTTGTGCCTCCTCACCGGTTGGGGTTACGTCTGGTCTAAGATTGAATTCTGTCGGTAAGCTGGAAGTCATCGAAACATCCCAATCTTCTTCATCGAAAGTATCTAGACTGGGAGGAACAGTGTTGGCGTTATGGCCGTGAGCTTCATCTGGTTCTGAAAATGTTGAGTAATTTAAATATGGGACGACTGAAATTGTGAAAGATCTCATTTTAAGAGTCGCAATTCAACATTTACTCAAACCTTTTTCATGGTAGGATGAATTGCGATCGGGAGATTCTTGCTCTTGACCGTCTTGCTCCTGAGACGGCACAGGAGCTGTATTTGATCGACCCAAAGCACGCATTGAGGGAGGTGCAGACGTTGTCGAGTAACTGCGTTGAATTAAGCTGCCTTTCCTCTCAATGTTTTTCATGTCGTTAATAATTTCTTTCTCAACTCTTCCGCTGCAAATACAAATAAATTCAGTTTAATGTTAAACTAGCGAAACCTTCACGCTTGCAACATCCCTTCACTGTTAGCATACTTATGGACTGCAATCGATATCAGGAAAACGTGAGAACAAAAACATATTAGAAAAAGTTCTCGTTCTCGTCGTTCAATGCAGTATAAATATGCGAAGTATGGCTGAGAGATATGCACCTGTAGTGTAATTTGCATGATTTAGAAAACAATCCGCCACCAGTTGTAACGAATGGAACCTCACTAGATGAGCTCATTCTATTAAATCATTAAGTGGATTAGCAAGATGTATGACATGGTATGACGTACGTAAAGAAATATCTTTGTTCGACGGCACATCTCCACAAAAAATGACAAGCGGCGACAGTGGGACACTTAAAGCCAACTAAATGCTTTTTCTAATATTGGATATGACTGGAATATAATGATTCAGCGACTTGCATGACTTACTTCACTCGACGACAAATGAACAATAATAAACATCCTTCCCTCGTAGGTAATTTTCTGTATTTCATTCCTAACAAAATAAGGTTGTATTAAGAGTTAATAAATCACGATTATTTCTAGATCATACCACTTATAATGATGAGTTTTACGACTTCCTTGGAATGTGATTATACCAGAGTAATTGACTCCCAGGTAAAGTTGATTGCCTTTGTGGTCTTTCACTGGATGAGGATCGATTCCGTATGTTTCCAACTGCGATGCTTTCTTCAGGAAATTCAATTCCGCCACTGCTGGCGTCTGTCCTCTTAACTCTTTTTGATGAATTTCCATAACATTCTGTTCTAGTTTCTGAGTTTGATTCAACGCCAATTTGAACTCGGCGACATAATTGTTGAGGTGTTCTTCCGGACAATAGTCGCCTAACTCTGCTGTAATAAATTACTGCAATTAATTACAAGAAGCAGGACTATTCGACGCATTTATTTTCTCTCGATTTTCTTTTTCGCATTCAGAGAAGAATGGCAACTCGAATGAATACACTTAATTAATTACACATTTTTTGATTGAGTTCGAATATTCGCATGTAGTACAACTTTATCTGCGAGCGAATTCGCACATTACTCAAAGCGAGCGCATTGCGAAATAAGATCAATTTTGTGTTTTGTTTGATAAGAATGCAAGCAAAAGAACTTTCGTAAAGTTTTGTGAGTGTCAACCAAAAGAATTAATGTAAGCAACGAAACCAAATCCACTTAAGTTGATTACGACGTAATCACTCAGTGCATCAACATTCCTATACGTTTGAGAAAGAGATGCTGCGAAAAAAAAGCTTATGAATAATGCAAATATTCATTAACCATGAAAGTTACTGTTTTTTGTAGCGCTACAAATATTGTCGTTAAAAATAACTTTCAACTGAGAATTTGATTTTAAATCGAGAAAAATGGCATTGATTACAACTTTTACACGTTTCACTTCGTGCTAGGGACAAGAAAGCGAGTTTTTCTTTTTTGCTATGTGCTTTCGGAGCGTAAACACTTTTAGCAGATTTATACGTTTCTATACTTTGATAAATACATAGTGAGGGAGACGCGAGTGCTCATTAAAAATGGCAGCGTTTCGCGATGTAAAATTCAATTTTAAACTCAATTTCTCTCGATTAATGTTGATTTTTCGATTGTTCAGCGCAGAGCTTAAGCGTCGATAAAAATGGAGTTTTCATTACACGAATGCAATTTTTGCTGTTAGCGCCGAGTAAAAATTCAATTTTCACTTTCAATCACTTTATCTGTAAAAATGAGTTAAGAAGCGAAGGAAAAGTAAACGGAAAATCAACGCAAAACAAAAGAAACGTTTTTTCGAGGAAGTTTCATCGAAAAAAGGACGCCGAGTCGTTTGCGTAAACATCAGCAACATAAAAGATGACGCTTCTAAAACTTTGTACATTTTGTTTAAATTTTGCAAAAACCATTCACTCGTCCAGACGTTTAAAACGAGAGAAATACGTCATTGATCTCTGCCTAAACATAACGCAGTTCTTTCATCCGAATCGAGTCAAGTTTTGCATTAAAAATGTTCTCTCAAACGGCTTATTAAGTTCTTATGACGCGTGGAGAAAAATAAACACCAACTTACACTGAATTACATAAGCCATCAAACTGGCCGCATCGTTCGAAGAGCAATACAACCGTCCGTGTAGTAAATCACGTCTTAATTGTAAATAAAGAAAGTAGCGCGTTATTTCTTCTTTGAGAAGCGTAGGATCCGCAGGATAAAACTTCACTCGAAAGCAGAATACAATTGGATTCAATCCTGGCGGGAGCAAAAAAAAGTTAATGTCACACGAGAACTCTTTTGCTTTTCTAATGAAAAGCAGTTTTTTTTAAGTTCCCATCGCTTACCTTTTACTTGCTTCAATATGGATCGCGTGGGATCCAACCAATTCTAATGAATTAAAAGAGAGTGTTATTAATTCTAAAGCAAGCATTGACAAACACATCACATACTCTTTGTTTGTGCGAATCAACATAACGAAGCCCAAAATAATCTTTCTCCAAAAGATTGAGATTTTTGTAACAATAATCGAGTAAATACTGTCCTTTGTGCTCTCTCTGCGAATACAAAATCAGATAAAGCAATGTGTAAGTTTTACACATTTTCATAAAATTAAAAGGAAGTCAAAGATAGGTATGAAATGATCATTATACTAAAAGACGTGTGACTACTAAAGATAAAATGCCGAGTACGCTACGGCCAAAGGAGATCGCTGCCAAATTTCTAACTGCCAGAGAGATGATAGCTCGCATCACAATGCTGAACTGATATAAAGAAATGAGAGAAACCGTGCACAATGTTACACTTGCATTAGAAGCAGCGAAGGGTAAGCCGGGATCATACTATCGATTACTGCACTTTGGAGCTACTTTTTTGCTATCCTTAAGTCATTTCTCATGTGTCGAAAGAAAAACCAAAATTATATTCGATGTAATCAAAGCAATTGAAACCGTCGAAAATGAGATAAATCAAAAGCAAAACGAATGCATTAAAACAGTGATTGGAAAACATGTCACCAGTCGTCAATCGAAAGCTTGAAATTGTTAAAAACAGTGAGAGCAGCTAAGAGAGAACGATAGCGTAGACGACCGGTGACAGATCGCAGACATAAAATGATATGTCTGAAAAAACAGAGAAATGACCAGCGTTAAGAGCGAAGCGAAGCATCTGTTTGAAAAAAAGAAATACGCATTCGAGCGCTGCTCTTACCGTGAAGTCGCATTGAAGCACCTCATTGTCATCGAGCAATCGAATGGTGCATTTGTACTCAATGTTTATATCTTTTCTGCTCCCGAATTTGAACATATCGTAGCGAAGAGCGGCGAATATGAGGAAGATCACTACGCGATGACAAGTGGCAAACCGAGCTTCATTTGATGGCTAAACTACGTTTAACGGAGGCGTTCGCGTTAAGCAACTAATAGCTGAAGTCATAACATTTCGCGAATATAATTTAGAGGCGAATTTAGTGTGCGACAGTCACTCGCATTCCTACTGTGAATCCATGTTTTCTGCTTTCGCGTCGACAGCTGAGAGCAGGAAACGGACGCCATTTTCGGAAACGCGACGTGTTCGCCGCGATCGCATGCATTCGCCATTCGCCGATTGAAGGCTACTCTCATCTGTCGGTTCGCAGATGCATTTCTTTGGATTCCTCCGCTCGATTGCCTTCTCTGAATGCCTTCGCTCGATGCATCACCGAATTCGTCCGCCGCATTCGTCCGTCCTCTGCGTTTGCACTGCGCTCCCCATTCAATTGATGCATCGTAAAGAGAGACGCTCGCTGCATTCTAAGCGAGACCATTAATTAAAACAATCGCTCGTTTTCGTCCGTTGCTCTGCTCTTCGAACACTTCGCTCTGCCCATTGTTTATTTCGAATTGTATTTTCGAAATATATATACAAAGATCGCTTTTTGTTTGAAGACAGTGCGAAACGCAGCCTCGGTAATTGTTGGTTTAATTGAACACAGTTTCACTCGTTTGTGTGTTATCACAACTAATTGAATATTTTTATGCAAAAAGGAGCTATCGGCTTTCGTTAAATCTTGAGCTTATATTTTGATCAATATTTGTTTCATGATGTGTTATCCTTAATTTAGACAAAACTTAGTGTTCACA
>NCKU01001883.1:0-22199 GCA_003675995.1 Dinothrombium tinctorium
ATTATAATGGATTCTCCAAGATATCAGAATATGAGAGGACGTATTAGAGGACATTAACTTTCATTAATTTTCTGTCATGACTGTACAAATTGATGCCGAACCAGAAAGCTTTAAGTTGAGAGTGAGATGCCAGAAACAATTATTTTATCAAGCTTTCAGCAATTTGTTCAAAATAAAATTAAAATTTAATAACTTCTTTTAAAATTGAAATATTTCATAAATAAATGTGATGAAGAGCAAAATATTGTATCTCTGCGCATTATTTTAATAAATTATATGAAATTCAATATGCACCAAAAATTGGTGTTTGATGCCTCGTGATCCTCTCTTTTGAGCAACGATTTTAATATTTATGGAAAGTAATTTTCATAAGCAGATTTAATATTTCCACTATAGTACGCAGTTTCATCAATGCAAAAGTGCTTAAGTTGATGCAAACAAGTCATACTTCAATATAGCTAGATTATACAGTATATATAATGTAACATCTGTGAAAAAATTTTTGCGTTTATCACTTTTGAGTAGCTTTTTTCGACGCACTTTTGTGAATATTTTTATTCATTGGATGGAGAAAATAAATGAATGAAATTAAAAGAGAATTTCTTTTAAATTCTGTTCAACTATAATTTTTGCATATTTATGTTCGTATTCAGCAAAATGACATTTTTCATGATTTTTGAGTGCTTCCACTTCAAAAATAGTCTTGAAATAAAAGTTTATTAACTCTGTTATATGAACTATACTCACGGATATTTAACATCTTTTATTCATCAAAGTAGTCGAAGTTATACGTTTTTTTAGTCATAAAAGCAAATGTACAAATTGTAACAGATTGTATGAAAACTCTAATAAGGTAGCTAAATTAAATTCTAAATACGGAATAATCGAAAGTGAAAGGGAGCTTTATTCAAATTTAATAAGGCACTCATATTCTAGCTCGCTTTTTAATGGTAATAAATTAAAAATTTATTGTTTTTGAACTCAATGGTTTTTTAACATTAGTTTTACCAGAGGATGGAAAATTTTTTGAGAGCACCTCACATTTTTATCGATAATTTTTGTGTCGAAAAATTCTTTTTGATGAAAACATAAATATTGACAGAGTGAAAGTAGAGGCTAAGTTTGCTACTGAGCTCATCTTGAAATGCTCACCACTGCACGCGCGAAACTGCAATAATACTTTGTGCAAGATCAGTTTGGATGTTTTATTTCTCTACATTTGAGAATTTTTTCTGAAAGACACTCGCGATCACAATAAAAACTTCTTTTATGGCACGATCCTGATTTAATTTAAACTTAGAATGTAGATATATCTTTACCTTAAGAATTACCCTCTCATGTTAGGATAAATGTGTGTGAAAGCAGTTATTCGCCTGAGAACTTTATCTCTATAGCGAAGAATAATTCGACTGTTTCAGTGCTTTTAGTACAGGATTTTGCTTAATAATAATTTAAATGCAATATGAAATGATGCATAATCCCTTTATGCAGATATTGTTTGCACAAAGTTGTATTCAAATGCGAACTTTATAATTAAGTCTATAGCAAGAAAATTCTTGTTTTTAATGCAAAGAACATATATTAACAAATTTTTGCTTTGCTTTTTGGTAAATTTTGCATGTTACACTTTTATCTTATTTTCCATGAGTTATTTCGTATTGAAATATCAAAATTAAAATATATATTTGCATTAAATTTTAATATTTTAATATTTGTATTAAATAAATAAAATAATATTAATATTAATATTTGCATCAACTAAATAATTTGGCAAGCTATCGACGTAAATGATGAAGAGAGCTTGCAAAAAAGCAAACCTAATTAAAATTCGTATACAGTCAACGACAAAATGTTTTGCACTTAATCAGAAAATTAATCAACATTTAAAGATTTAAATGTTAATCATGGTAATAAGTAGAGATGTGTTTTGTCAGAGTTGCCGAAATTTGAGATAACATTAGATCCTTGTTATCAATCAAATAACACTATGATGCAAATGTTTTTGAAATCGGAGCACATTTTTGGCCGAAATGGCCGAAATTTCACAGCTCGCTCCAAATTTTTCGGCGCAGCCGAAAACATGGTTTTTCAAAAAAATTAGTTTTAAAAATAATTGCTAATCAAGAATACACATCAGAATTATATGAAACGTATGAACTGCATTTTCAATTATGAATTTAAGTTGAATTTAAAGTTTAAGATGTAGATTAAAATAGAAAATTTAAAACAATAAAATTAAAGATCAGCACAGCTTAATTTTGTCCAGCGTATAGCAAAAATACTTTAATGGCTCGGGTTCAAAGCTTTTCAGAAGCCTAAGCTGATTAGAAACTGTCTAATTATGTATCCTGAATAAATAAAGTTTAAAGAAAGAAAGATGAAAGAATTGCACTCTGATTGCACTCTCTTCGAAGATTAAAACACAATATTTGTTGAGTGTAATTTTAAATTCTTTTAAGATATTTGTTTGAGTGCAATCGTGCATTTTTTCTATCGTAAATTAAATTCAATTAAAAAATACAAAATAAAACAAAAAATATTTTTATTGAATAAAATTATTGTAAAAATACATACATTTAAAAAATTAAAATTTAAATAAAAAAGATAATTCTCGACGAAAAATAATTAAAAAATTGCATTTACTTTTTTAGTTTATATGTCGCTCAAAAATCATCCTAAATTTATCCTTAATTATTAACTACGAGTAGTGAGTCTCAAATTTACAAATAAATGTATTATGTTATCTCATTATTTTTTGACTGTTGCCGTCTTGCGAAGAGTACGTAATGGGTCCAAAAACTTGCAAATAGTAGAACTCGAAGTTTGACAGACGGATGTTTGTTGAAATGAGTGAGTTTGCAATCGAAAAGAAACGCACGAAAAGTTGTGCAAAAAACGCATTGTTTCGGCGAAATGAAAGGACGGCCCCTTTGCTGAGAGCGCCAAGTTAGCGAGAGTCCGGCATTTGATTTCTCATTTCGAGTCAAACACTCGATTCTTTCGAATTCGTAAAACGAACGCTTATTTATTGTTGAAACCGCGCACAAATCGCGTTTCGTTCTCAACTCGGCCTCAAAATGGCAGACAAAGACGCAGGTATTCGCTGTCAATGTTTGCGTTCATTTCATTCATTCATTGCTTTCAGTCGAAGAAAGAGTTATTAATGAGGAGTACAAAATATGGAAGAAAAACACACCATTTCTCTACGATTTGGTTATGACTCACGCTTTAGAATGGCCCTCATTAACAGCACAATGGCTACCAGACGTGACAAGGTTTGTCCCTGTGATTGCCATTAGATTTCCGTTAACTTTACGCTTTACCACAGACCCGAAGGCAAAGATTACTCTATTCATAGACTAATTTTGGGTACTCATACGTCGGACGAACAAAATCATTTGCTTATTGGAAGTGTTCAACTGCCGAATGAAGACGCACAGTTTGACGCTTCTCATTATGACAGCGAAAAAGGAGGTATTATATTAGTATTTCTGAACCAACTTAAATTACAATGATTATACTAAAGAGTTCGGTGGCTTCGGATCTGTGAGCGGCAAAATCGAGATAGAAATAAAAATAAATCACGAGGGAGAAGTAAATCGTGCTCGTTATATGCCTCAAAACCCAACAATCATTGCTACGAAAACACCGTCGAGCGATGTGCTCGTATTCGATTACACAAAGCATCCTTCTAAACCAGGTTTGTAACTTTAGTTGCTATAAAGTAATTTTCCAGCCATTTAATAGACCCAAGTGGAGAATGTAATCCCGATCTACGCTTGAGAGGTCATCAGAAAGAAGGATATGGATTGTCTTGGAATCAAAACTTGAACGGTCATCTTTTAAGCGCTTCTGATGATCATGTATAATGCTTACTAATGATGAAATGATAATCATTTGTCTCATTTCAGACAATTTGTTTATGGGATATTAATGCTACACCAAAAGAAAGCAAAATAGTTGACGCAAAAACCATATTCACGGGACATACAGCTGTCGTTGAAGATGTAGCCTGGCATCTCTTACATGAAAGTCTATTTGGATCAGTTGCTGACGACCAGAAACTGATGATTTGGGACACTCGTAGTACTAACACATCAAGGCCAAGCCATACAGTTGAAGCACATACCGCAGAAGTAAATTGTCTTTCGTTTAATCCATACAGTGAATACATTCTCGCGACCGGTTCGGCAGATAAAACAGTTGCGCTTTGGGATCTCCGCAATTTGAAACTTAAACTTCACTCATTTGAATCTCACAAAGATGAGATATTCCAAGTACAATGGTCGCCTCATAATGAAACAATATTAGCCTCGAGTGGAACCGATAGACGATTACACGTTTGGGATTTGAGTAAAATTGGTGAAGAACAATCTGCTGAAGATGCAGAAGATGGCCCACCCGAGCTACTTTTTATTCATGGTGGTCATACGGCTAAAATATCTGATTTTTCATGGAATCCAAACGAAGCTTGGGTTATTTGCTCAGTTTCAGAAGACAACATTATGCAAGTTTGGCAAATGGTTTGTACTTTTTTTCAATAACAGTTTCAAAATTTTTTTATTCACAGGCTGAAAATATATACAATGATGACGAACCCGAAACTCCAGCTGCAGAACTTGAACCCGCTGCTTCATAATCATAGAATATTAAAGCGGGCTATCGTGGCTGCAATTTATTGTCTCACACAAACAAACTGTCTTTATTAAAGGCTTTCTATTTATCTTCATTTTCTCTACATTTTTTATCTTTGCTTAAACTTTTGGAAGGCGACTTTTCATGTAGGCACTGGCCATCTCAATTTGCTTCACTCTCGTGTAAGCTGCAGACCCAAACATCACAAGGAAATTGCTAATCCACCAAAGCATTGATTTCACTTCGTTATACCAAATACACGCTAATATTGTTTGGGTGCATGCTTTAGCAGTTCCACTGATCGTATGCGTTAAGGGAGATGTCACTTTAATTTGCAAACCGGTCACAAATGAAATTGCGAAACCGAATATTCCGCTCATCGTCATTAAATACCAAAATTGAATGTCTCCTAATCGTGGGTAATCAATGACAACAGGAAATTCTCCGCTTACCAACATTAAAGGAATAAAGAGCAGAATAGCATTAATGTTATTGTAAAAAGTCAATAACCAAATATTGTCGTCGACAGCGGGAAGAACTCTTTTGGTGAAAATAGAGTTTAGCGAGACGAAAACGCTTGCCAACACTCCGCACACAACGCCGAAAGTCGAAAGTGAGCCCGAGACATTTTCTTGGTCCACTCCGAGAAAAAAGCCAAAAACGATCACACAGCAACAGATAATTGCTTTTCGCGATGTCTTTTCGCCCAAAAAAGTAAACGTGAAAATGACATTAAAAACAGTTGTAAGCGAACGACCGACAAAGTAAAACGCGACGCCGACGTATTTTAATGATAGATTGTTGAACGTGATCATTCCTACGAACACCAGGGACAGTGGAAACACGCTTTTCGCCGTTGCTAAAGAGTGAGTCATGTGTGGAAAGTTGAACATCGCAATTAGTTTGAGTTTAGAGATCACACTGAGAAAGAGGCAAAGAAGAGCCGAACAGCAACACTGGTAAAAGGTAACAAATAGAGGCGCCTCCAATTTGACCGATTGGCTGCTCAATAGATGCTTGTTCATAAATACGAGCGAAATTGAAACAAACCAATAGAGCAGAACCACGAGCGTTATTTCCACATACTTCTTCAGCAAAGATGGATTTATTTCCTCGCCTTTCATTTTTCAATTTTGCTAAATTTGTGTTTGAAACCGGCCAATATTTGAATCGCAATCGTACAACGCTTCTATTGAACAGCTGTGCGATGCTTGCGTGCAATCAGCAAAACGCCGCAATCGATCACATTTTGTGGAAGGCAATTTTCAATTTTAGTTTTCACTCAAAACGTGCTTCATAAAAGCTTAGCTCAATGCTGTGCGAAAGTAATGTCATCTATATCTCGCAAAACTCAGCAAACCTACCAAATCGTGAAAACAAAAGTTTGAGAGAAGAAAGTTGGTCGAACCGCCCACTTAACCAAACTTTATTTTCAAATAAGATTCAAACCATTATCAATGCACTTCATAGTTTACAGTTTCATTCAACTGATTTCAAAAGCAGTGTTTTACATCAGTCAAAATCAAGTAAATGATCGCATATGGTATCGGTTACTTTATTTATTTATCATCATTTTGTATTTCCAAGTTTTTTATTTCGGATATGCTCTTTAAATCGGTTTAAATCGTTAAAAACGTCTGTAAGAGTTCTTGAGAAATATTGATCATTCGTTTCACCAAAAAGTGCAACTTTGATAAACAGGGCAAAAGTTCGAAAGCAATTTTTAGCCACAAAAGTTTCTCACATCTCTACGTTTGTTTCATCACAAGCTTTAAACACTAAGCATTAAGTTACTTATACATTTTTATCGTTGTCTGTATTCATATTTTTTAAATAAGCAGGTACGATACGAAACACCATATATAACTAGTAAAATGCAAACATTTTAACCGAAAAAACATTTCTAGTGAAGGTTTTTATGACTTTAATAAATTATTTTGTTTTTCTAGAATTTTGTTTAGCGTTTGTAAAAATTCATTGAAATGGCTTAGAAAGAAGTGAATTAGGATTCGTTTACTGTCTAGATTGGTTCTAATTTTCAAACACGTTGAACCGAGCAAAACTTAATCGATCGCAAACATCTCTTGAATATAAGATTAATTAATTTTGGAATATGCAAAGAGATTTTGGAAAAAGTTTGTTGCTGGATGCTTTCGACGCGCAGAATCTAATGAATGAGCATGAAAGCAAACAGTCTAAGCTTTTGAGACAATTTAAACGTGTCGGTTTACGGGTATGCGAAGCGACGCCGAAAAAGCATTAACTGCGACGCTAATGGTCTCAGTGTTGAATAATTAACAGAAACAAATGAAGAAGAAGTGAAAAAAGAGAGTATCCTTGCCTGAGGCTTCGAAGCAACAGGTTGTATAGCAGGGGAAGGGCCAAATATGCTTTGTGTTCCCACACTGCATTTCAGTTCATTCAACGTTGCACGAGAAGAGTAAATGGCGTTCTTGTGTCCTGTCAGAATAAGACGAGGAAAGAAGAAAAAAGGTGAGCAATTTTATCTTCTTTCCAACTTTTTCAAAGCTATGCTTCTGCCAGAAAATGAAAAAATTGGTAGTCGAACACCAAGTATAGGCAGAATCACGGGAAGTGCGAGTATTGAGACACTCGTCAGAGTAGGAATCGAAAAGGAACACGGTTTGTCTCCAGACTCGAAAATGGTTGTGCTTCACGAGTTCACGCCGTGTGTAGACGACGAATTAGAAGTAAAGAGAGGGCAAATTGTAAATGTGTTATATCAAGAGAACGATTGGGTTTATGTCATCGCCGAAAACAATCAAGAGGGCTTCATTCCTCATTCTTACTGCGCGCCGATCGGCAGTCATTTGGCTGAAATGGCACTCAATGTCAAGCATAAGAAACTGCCAAGAAACAGTCCTGATGCAGATCGTGTAGAAACATCTGGGCTCTCCCAGTTGGATGCCGAATCATTTTCCGTGAAACCGTCAAAAGATGTTCACCCCTTTTTCAAAGACCCTTCTGGTCGCTATGTTGTGCTGTATACATTCATTGCTAGAGATGAAAACGATGTTAGTGTTGAACGTGGCGAGTATGTTACAGTTTTAAACAAAGATGATCCAGATTGGTATTGGATAGTGAGAACGGATGGACAAGAGGGCTTTGTGCCGTCTGCATTTGTGTGTCCGATAGACATGGCGCAAGGTGGGTGCTTCGTTTTTGATATCAAACCTCTAATTCAAAAATTTCTAAAGGCCAGAATAGCCAACAAACAGTGAAAATTTCGAGTAACCATAACAATGTAAGCAATGAGAATTCGACCGAAGTCGCAAGTGCACAAGCTGTCAATTCAGAGTCCGAAGCTAGATTTCATGGTACAGAACTTGTGATGCTTTATGATTATAAAGCCCAAGCTCCAGATGATTTGAGCGTCAGAAGAGGAGATTGGGTTTACGCGAACTTGAATAATCAAACAGTTGATGGCTGGTTGTGGGCTTATGCCCCTAAGAGTCGAAAATATGGTTTTATACCGAAAGCATACGCACGACCACCAGCAATGACTTCATTATGATTGTAATTCATTGTACCATTACTTCATAAAAAATGTAAATCTTGTTTTGAATATATTATAACGTAAAGATTTAATTGTAACATTTCAAAAAATAATCATTTTAAAATGTTTAAAACAAATTGCGACAAAGAGGACATGTGGCATTATTGCTTGTCTTAAACCATTTGTACTGGAAGAAATAAATAAATTGATTTACTAGCATCAAGAAATTCGTACTTACCAAACAAGCTGAGTGATACTTCTTTTTGCAGTGCTTGCAAGAAAGTTTCGGCAGCTGACAAGTGGAACCGTGAAGTATATAAAAACAAATCATACACTCTTCAACTCCTTCAAAACGCTTGTCAATGTTTTTCTTCCATAGCAGCAAAGCATCAATGATTGAGCCGTTCTTTAAAAAAGCGAAATTGTTCAGATAAATTATTACTTTTTTAAGTACCTGATGAGTGAGAAAAGTTGTCAATTGTAGTAGCCACGTCCTCCATTGCGAGGAAGTGACACCCACACGCTTTCCGCTGTCAATTGTAACTGGACTTAAAGGGTAATTAAGTGGAAATTGAATGGTCAGTTCAATCGACATATCTTCCACTGAATAAAGTGCCGTAACCTCCCTTGCGGTTGGACGAGCTTTCACAGTTAAATTTTTAAATGATGACAGACTTGAAGCTTGAATTGACTTAAGTTCTTCACTGCTTAAGAAATTACTTGCATAATTCGTTGTGAACCTAAGTAAAAAGGAATAAATTTACTACTTAAAAAAATGTAACTCACTGATTCACAACATCTACCACGCGCTTATCTTGATTACTTAACCATAGTCTGATTGAAGCTGGCATTTTTCGTAGAGCCATGATATAAACCTGAGAGGACATATGCTGAATTTCTCTTGAAGAAGGCGGCTCAGCAGCATGGAAATCAAAAGAAGTCAGAATCATAGAACGTGGATCAGTGTCTGCGTCTTCATGAATAGGCATCAAGCGAAATACATTATTCAATAATTTAAAGAGAGTTCCACTTTCATTTAAATAACCGGACAAGAGTGATCTGTTTTCAGGCGTTAAAAAACTAAAGTATTCGAAAATTTGACACCAAGTGAAAAGATAAGCTAGAGAATAGTGATGAGCATCTGTTGTTGGGTCGACAATACAGCAGCAATCGCCAACACGAAAGTCACAAAGCATTGCTTCCATAAATTGATCCGTTTGACATAATGTCGAAAGTAAAGCGGGAGGTGGAGATCTGATCGAACAAAATATAAGTCTTTAAAATTAGTAAAAGTTGTAAATTACATGTAACTTTCATCCTCTTCATCGTTTGATCCAATTGTTAATTTTGCGGCTAATTCGCAAATGATACTAAGAGAAAATTTATGTTTAGTATGATTATTTAATGGAACACACGAAAAACCTTATGATAAGAGAGTGAGCGGTAAAATAAAATGGTCGCACACAACTTGTCATCAAAGGATATAAGTTGTTCAAGAGAGCTTCTTCATTTGATGGAAAAACGCATTTTAAAGTAGAAATTTTAGTTTCGATTTCAAACGCAAATTGTTTTTCTGGCAAGATTGAAGAGAATTGAAGTGTATTATTCTTTGAAAAATTCACCAGAACATCACTCGATGTACACAGAAAATGATAAATTGCAGGAATATTTTTCGAGGCTGTAAAAATGAAGGCATTAAATTAGAAGCGGTTAAAAAGATTGAAAAAGGAGAGAAAATTCGGAAGAATCTAGAGGATAATATTTGAAATTTTATTTACCTTCGAAATCAAATCCGAAAAAAAGCGGAAGTAAAGAAGCGTATATCTTTCGCGCATGAAATTCGATCCATTCTTGAGAATTTGCGGAAGAATCACTTTTGACTAGTTCCGAAATGGTCAAAATAACTTTTAGGAGACGACAAGCTAACACAAGTGACACAGAATTCGTTGAAATCGAATCATTGCTTAAACTCTATTAAATAAATGTTTTCATTAGAAATGCCATAAAAATAATAAATTCCTCACAATGGTACACGAGGTGAGGAAGCAAAAAATCATATCTTTGTGGGAATCGGAAAGATGTGATATCCATTTTTGAATAACAATTTCAAATATGTTAACCAAAAGAATTAAAATCTGCTGCTTCTTATCGCTCCTGAAATTTTTTTTTATAATGCAAGAATTAAATATAAAAAGGTATTTACCCATCATTAATAAGGACATCACTTTGATTATCTTTCAAACCTCGAAAGTACTCTAATATTGGGTAAACATGGTTTTCAAATGTGAAATCAAGTTGAAGTTTTAAAAATGTGTAAATTATGGATAAGTATGCTGCTCCATCGAAAATATTTTCTGCGCAGAGGAAATAATGAAGAACTTCTTCATATGTATTCGTTGAAGTAAGATTTTTACACTTGTCCATTATAAGTTGTAATATACATATCGTTTTATGACAAACACTAGGAGAGAATTAAAATAAGTTAAGAGAAACTTTTCAAAAACTTAACATCCGCAATAGTACTTACTTATCGAGAGTAAGAGAATCAGATGATATGCTTAGAGAAGTTTCAAGAATTTGCAAGAGATCGTTCAAAGCTAAGCCATAAAGTAAGCCATTTTTTCGTGATCTGAGCGAAAATCGATTAAGTTTTTAAAAGAAGAAAATATGACAAACTTACAAGTTAAATAATTGTATCGTCATTTCATCTTTGAGATAACCACAATATTTCTTGGTGATTAACTCATATTGCTTATGGAAAGTTGGAAAAATCTGATCAATTTTTACTATTCGTTTATACGATAAAACTGATGAAAAAATTTTGAAATAGCTATAAATGGTGCATGTATGTAAAATGCTGGGGAAAAAATTTGTGAAGTTTGGACAGTTGGTGGTTTCAAAAGTCAATGAATTTAAAATACGAGCAGTTACCAATGATGAAAACACAACAGGATGTGGGTCTGTGTTGATTTCTGCCACTTTAAATATCTCTGGAAAAACAGATAAAGTACCATCATACCATAACTTTAACAAAAAGTTTTTATCAAGCGTCAAAGTTAAATTGCCCCATTCTTTATCAGATAGCAAAATTTGGTTCAAAATTAAGGCCAAAGTTTCGTCTAAAATTAATGTGCTCATAAATGAATTTTCTTGCTCAATCGACAGTGAATAATTATTGATTATATTCAAGAAAGTGTGTATATTATCACTAACCATCAGTGCTCTGAAAGAAAAGCTTTTGAAAAAATGAATTATGGTAAGGACATACTTCTCTTCGTCTTTTATTTGTCCATTTAACATTTGATGAATTTCATTAGCGATTAATGATATTAAGCTATTATCCGATGCATATGCACCAGTATTTCCGCAAATTAACTCGACACCTTTTGCCCAAACAGGAACCAGCTTTTCCTTCAAATGACTTTTTTCACAACTTAGTTTGAAAAACAATAACAATAGATCTTTCATTGATAATAAGGTTTCACAAGGTTTGTACAAAATGAATATGTTTTCGGTAACTTCACACACAAAACTAACAATTTCATTTGATGCTTTGTTGCTGCGGATCACTTCTTCAAATAATTTAATTACTTTGTTTAAACATTTCGTATTTACATTATGCAAACCGAAAAAGAGTATTAAAGAATTCCAAAGGGCATTCCATTCTAATTTTGTCGATTCATTTCGTGAGTGAATTCGATCAACTAAATCTTTTGCAAGGTTGAAAATAAATTCTATCGCTTCTTCACTCTCTGTCCAATTTGAGATAAATTTATCTTTTTGATTTCGATTTGCTATGTTCTTCACGACTTGTTCTCGAACAAGAGGATCTTTTATTATAAGTAATTCATTGAACGATTTGGACTTTTCCTCTGAAACATCATATATTTTGAACATTAGATCGATTATGATCTGAATATTTTTTTGTTTCTTGATATCTGGCTCCTTGGTAATGGTTTGCATCAAAAACTCTTGAACAAAAAGTTTTAGTGCAGAACTGTCTTTTTCATTCAAAAATAATAAACAGTTGAAAACTTCAGTTAGGTTGAAAATAAAAGTTATCCATTCAGTATCTTCTGATTTCAATTTTAAGGATTCACAAAGAATATTTATCAATAAGCTTTCATAAAAATGTGGAAACTTTTTCTGCAAAACATCTATGACAGGCTCTGTTTCTTTTGCTCCAAAAAATTGAACATTACGAATTTCTTTATCATTGAATAAACGTTTTGCATCATTCATAAAAGATGTTAAACCAGATAGAAATTCAATTTGATTTACTGCATTGCGAAGAATTGTCAAGCAAACTTCAAGAATACAATTACCAAGTTTCTCTTGTTTTTCAGGCACAGCTTCTAAACGATTGGCAAATTTCATTAGTTCTGTATAAAATATGTTGTTTCTTTTCTTGAATTTGTTTTCTTTCAAAAAACGCATCAATATATTTTTCACCTAAAGAATTAGAATTGTCTAGTTAAAAGAAGCTGTGAGACAAGATATTTATGATTTAGGGAGAAAAAGAGAGACAATTTATATGGCTAACAATAACAAGACAAGAGGAATAGACTAAAATAACTAAGAAATCTTAAATTAGAAAACAATTCTAGAAAAATTAAAGATAACGATTAACAATTTATGACAACTAAAGAAATAGTTTTAGCATATTCATAAATGAATTGATTTTACAATATTTTGGAAGCTCTGCTTTTTTTTGGAATAAAAATTTGAGAAAAAATTTACTTAAAAAGATTGAAAAACTCACCTGGTTGTCAATTAAAAAAATGAAAAGTTTGTTTTTGTCATCTTGATTGGCGATTTCTGCATCAAATGCAAAGTAATGCGCACATTGAAAGTATGAAACGACAACATATTTAAAATCTGTTGGTAGATTTTCAGTATTACGCAACCTTTAATTAGATTTAATTAAAAATATTTCCAGAAATACTTCAACTAAATTCATAACTTACGATTCCATAAAACTTTCAAAAAGTTCGATAGTAAATTTGTTATAATCCTTGAGAGCATCGGAAGGCAAGTGTTTCAAAATTGGAAGTAAACTTGGAAAAAAGGTAGAAGCTATGTGAGCTTTCTTACGCATCAATATTTTGAGCTGATGGAGGAATGAATTGTGTAAATTTATATGCTTCCACCAATCCTGAAAATGAATTTAAGATTATGAAAATTTAATGCAAAAAGGAATCGATTTAATTACCCTCTAATAAATAAGTAAAATACTCACATCAAGAACTCGAATTAAAGAAAGAATGTTTGCCCAAATCTCAACAGAAATAAGAGGATCTGATTCAGAAATATAGTTAAATGTAGTGCGGCAAGCTACAACAGAATGTTGTCGGATTATTTCAGGGAAATTTTCACAAATTGTTGACTTAAATCTATACCAGGAAGCACGAACCTATTAGATGAAAATTTCTTTAGATAAATTTTACAAGACATAAATAATACCTCTTCATTTTGATGTTTACATAATTTCCAAAATTGTTCTTCAGATAATAATGAATGAATAAACTCTTTTGAGTTTTCGGAATCAACTTTTGCCAAAACAAGATTTAATACTTTTAAACTTCCGACTGTAGCTCTTATTTGTTTTTCATCTGTATCATTTTCTGAATTTTTGGTTGTAGATGTCTGTGCAGCTTTGGACAATGTTTCTTTGCAATACTAAAAAATGTTTAAAAAGTTAATTTATGTTATAGAATTTAGATTGATAAACTTACATTAAATATTTCAGTTTTACAAAAATTAAACACTTCTGCTTGCTTTTTAAGTGGAAACACGCTGTTAAAAGAATTCATTGCGGCACAGGCTGCAGGTGGACATGAATCAAATAAAGATATCAACCAGATCGGAATCAATTGCTTGAGATAAGGAGCGATTTCTTTCTGAACTCGGAGGACTAACTGTTGCATCGCTTTATATGAAGCTTCTCGCACTTTCCAATCATTATCCTTAAATTAATTTTAAAAAATTATAATTTAAATTAACACAATTTTTGGATCTTACTGATGCAAGCTTGCAAAAGAGTTTCGGCCAAAATGGAAGAATAGCTTTGATGGTACTTTCGTCTTTATTTTGACAGAAATCAGAAAATTCTTGAAGAGCTTTTATTTTAGTAACGCTGTCTTTCTTCTGCATTTTTTTCAAAAGCAAAAGCAGCTCCGAATCACAAGAAAAATCAAGCTCTTCATTGTTTACTTCACTCGAATTTTCTTCTTGGTTAATGTTATCGTTAAAGGCGCCGAAACCAATAAAAGGATTATTAATTGCTCCATGTTGTAAAAGTTGAGCAGTTCGTCCACTGCTTGATGGCTATAGATATAGACGTTTTAATCCTTATTAATTTGATAAGTGAGCATGATAAAATAATTTAAAGTTTTGAGTTTATCTTAATGAATTTACCCTGAAATTTCGCATATAATTCATAACATTTAACATACAGGGTGTGTGAATTAAAACGCAACCCACATAAAATCGAATAACTTTTGACATGTCAAACAAAAAAAATTTGACCTTTCGTAGAGTTGTTTAAGAACATTCGCGAAACAAAACTATACACAAAAAAAATCGGATGATGCATTCAGAAGTTACTGGGTTTTCCGCAAAATTATCATTTTTAAGCTAAAAATGCTTAGTTAGGTTAGGACCACAAATTTACCTAACCGTACTGCTGAGTCATAATGAGACGAACCCCCAAATAAAAAGTACTCATAGGTAATCTTGGTCGTAGAATATGAAATTGAGGTTATTTAATTGACTTGAAACCATTTAAGGTCATTTAAGGTCATTTTTAGAGCTTATGAAAATTTTCCGTTTCTAAATTTTTCATTTTTTATTAAATTTTTTCGAATTTTCTTTTAACTAAAACGAGCTCATATGGCCTGTCATATATTTTTTTGACCGATTTATGGTGTTTGACGGCCATTTTCAGTAACTTTGGAGTTTAAGGTCATGGGTCAAGGTCACCGATGTAATCTCAACGAGTAGGTTCAGAATACATACTGGTTATATAGATGGGGTTCTCAGGTATGTCTGGGCGCTTCTAGTGTAGTTTTACCTTGGAACGCATTTCTTGTGTGCGATTTAATGTTAAGAAGCAACTGTTTACGCAACTTTATAAATTGTTCAAATAAGCTCAAAGGGTTGGGATAGCTTTTAATTGCGTCAATCGAATCGATTTCATCACGTCACGATTTTTTGTCACGCGGATTCAAACGTTTCTCGCTTTTAGTCACGCATTTTGACGCATTTAATGCGCGAGTGAATGAGTGGATAAATTTTGTACCTTTACGTTTCCTTTGGTTCGCTGAGCCTTGTTTTTGCCCATTTTTCGCAAGAAATTGTCTCAAATTCGGTATTTTAAACGTTTTCTTCGCTTTTGCGTTCCGAACGTTCACCGTTCGTCGCCACTGCAGACGAATGCCACTTTTACAGGGAGCTTATCATAATAACAAACTGGAAATAAAAGATTGTTGCGAGGCTCAATCCGTAGTGTGAGGAGAAGCAATTAAAGTTGTAAATACAGTGCAGTGTACAGGGTTGAGCAGAAAAAAGGCATTTTTCGATCGCAGCCATCTTACAAGAAGTTTTTAGGTGCCACTTAACAAATTTGATGAAATTTACTTTACGAATAGTTATCAAAAAACTAAATCGAGTAGTGATAGTTTTTCCCAATCATCTACAGTCGCGATAAAAACCGTGTTTAAATTTCAAAGATGAGAATAAATATTAAAATAAAATAAAGATAAGCATGTGGAGCTCTGTGGCTCACATGGACACTTTTCAGGTGCCAATGGCCGATTTTTACGAAATTTTACACACATTCTATACGTTGCTACTCGTACTGCGAAAATTATCGAAAGGGAAAATTTCTCGAACCAAACTAAAACCAAACCAAAACATGAAGCATGAGGCCAGGTTTTCCATTTGAGCATAAAATTATATCACAGTTTTATCACCAGAAAATAAGGTTAAAAGTTATAAAAAGTTTATTATATAACAAAGCTCATTCGAATTAAAACAATAATTAAACTAGACTCGTCCTGTAATATTTTTTGGCGTTTAAGTTAATGGCGTCAACTATTGCTTGCCTGTTTAAAGAAATAAAAAATTAGAAAACTTTTTTAAACAAATGCAATATTTGGCTAAAAAACAGGACAAGTTTTCTTTTCTATGGTTTTTTTTTCTTTTTTTACATTTGGCATTTAAAAATAATAATTTATATATTAAAAAATTTTTTCCGAACTAAAACAATTTTGAACGTACCTGAAAAAATCTAATTTAAAAAGTACCGCTGCAATGTGTCCGCTATCGAGCAACCGTTGAGTTGATCCTTTCCATAAAGATGTTAATGGTATCAAACCTTCACGGGGAACATACCCATCTTTTGATGCTGTTACAATGATTGCTAACTCAGGATCAACAGGAGTTGAAAAATTTCCTAAATGAGTACATTCGTCCATAATGCCTCTCATAAAGTTTAAGGCGTCTTTTTTCTCTGAGCTAAAGCTTTTCGATTTTAAAGTCTTAAATAACTGAAAGTTTACAAAACCATCTATGTTAGATGAGATATCTTTGGCAAATTGTCGGCCAGCATTGAATGCACTATTCTGTAAAAGTAAAATCTCTGACTTAAGATCAAAATATAAAAAGAATTACATCTTCAGGAGAATGAATCATTTCTTTCACTTCTTTACGAAATTCTTCACCGAATGAATCATATTGATTTTCAAGAACCCCCCAAGGAATAGCTCCACTCATAACTCCCTGAGTAAATACACAAGACGCTGTGGTCCAAGAAAGACAAGGAACTATGGATAAGGGTTTATGCCAATTTGTGCCTGCTAATGAGGCATTCTAAAAAGAATGGATAGTTAGAGACATGGTTTGGCTTTTATCGATGTTACATGTCCACCCATTGAAATTCCTGTAATACATAAAGGAGCGAAATTCATGCGCTCACAAAAATGAAAAAGAGCCAAGGATTCGAGAATTAGACAGCCACCCATAATGAAAATGTCTGAAACATTTTTTAAGCTGGAACGCTTTTGGTCGGGAGGTTTTCTACTTCCGTCTGTAAATATAACAAAAATTAAACTAAATCGAGTCGATTGAATTACTCACAAAATGGATTTTCCAAAATAATAGAAGCAATTCCCGACTCTCTAAGCAGTGGTTTTGCCATTAATGTTTTACGTCTCCAAAAAAACTATTTTTTAAAAATAAGCTGATTTAATCAAAATGACTGAAGAATGATGCAAATTGGACATACGTGATCGCCAGTTCCTGCAAGGTGTAAACAAATTGGCTTTAAAAATTCATGCCTCCATTTTCTAGGAAGAACCATTTGAAATTTGGCAACTTTGACTTCTTCAGGTATCAAGTCTGGCATATATTGATAAAGAGGAGTTAAAAAGTGACCTTCGATTACCGAACAGTCGGAATTGGTTTCGACAATTTTGTCGATGTAAATCGGATGGTTTCGGTCGACTAGTTTTTTGCATGTTTCGCGATTCGATATTTTCTTACGAAATGTGAAAATTCTTCGAAAAATGAAATTACAAAAGATTATGAAAGAGAAAATGTTAATTCAACAAACCGTTTCATGTATTGAGGATTGCCCCATCCATTTGTGAAGAACTTTGTAAGCAAAACGCTTCTGTAAACCGTGTCCACCGCACTCAGTTGCATAGTTTTTCTTGCGTTTAATTGAGCTGTTTTTAGAGTTGATCAAAAGCGAATTGTACGCGCTTGTCGTTTAGATTTCTGCGACAAAATTGAAAGCAAATAGAAAATTTGTAAACAGGCCACATTTAAGTGTGCGTTGAAACGAGCGTTTGAGCAATAATTTTTGAACCCAATCAATGCATTCTAAATAAAAGAGAAATGAGCGCTTTCTGAAAACGAAACCTAAGTGATTTTTGTCTAATTGAAACGCACTTTTATTTCAATTTTGGAGAGCGAAAGATTAGACGAAACACTGCACACTTTTTCAACTTTGTTCCGATTGAGAAAAACTCGCTTCAATCGCACACAAATCGAAGCGCCGCGCAAAGCGGTCTTTTCAATTTTCGTTTTGCGTAATTTATTTGAGCGACTGCACTCAACAACGCTTTCTTTTTTCGCTCTTAAATTTTACTTTTTTTGACACTACAGTCAAACCTCATTTTTATGAACCCTCCTTTTCATGAACCCCTCATTTTTATGAACGAAAATTTTAGTACCTTCTAGTGTTRGTAAYACCTCATTTTTATGAACCCCTCGTTTTAATGAACAATTTTTCATGCAAAAAGTGGTTCATAAAAACGAGGTTCTACTGTATTAATATCACCTTTCTTCTTTGCTTATTTCTATTTTCTCAATCTCTCGCAAACCGTAGGGGTGAGATTTTCACCAAACTGTAGGGGTGAGATTTTTGGGAATATCCCAGTTTTGAATGTGTCCTAATAAACTAGAGGCAATATAAAATCATAGTTAGGATAAAAAGATTGCTTCTAATCTCAACTTCATTCAATCTTAAAGCATTAAAATGATTGATTTTCGAATGCATTCATTCTATGTCCTCGTTTTCGCTTTCATTCCTTTTGAGTCATTTTCGATTAATTTATTTTTTCTTTCACTCAGATCTTCAATTTTTATTTATACTTTTGTTTTTATTACGCATTTAATGCTGTTTTTAAGCTCAAACTAATTAAACAATACATTAGGATTACTATCTTCGATTCTGGCAAAATAATTCTTTTCCAGCACAAATGCTTTCAAAATCTAGATCAAATAATCAACAAGTTTGTTGTTGAATATGCAGTATGTCGTTTAATATTTTCGATTAACATTTATTTCCTTCAATTTGCAACAAAATCGTGAATTCAGTTTCGAGACGAATCAGTTTTTGCTCCACTTTCACGCATTGATTTTTCATGAAATCTTTATTTCGTAATCATACAATTAGAACTTGTTTAGTTTCGAGCGATGATTGTTTATTCTATTCGATCGAAAACGGTTCAAAGGTAAATCGGTAATTCAAGAGGCCTAATGATGACGCCGTTGCAATCGTGACCTACACAATTGATAAGCGGAAATGTACTTTCACTGTTTGTTTGTTTTGCAGATGTGGTTCGAAGTTTTTTTTTCTACAAAATTGACGAAACGACAGCTGATTCGAGCGAACTTATCTCGTTTGATGCAAAGCATTAAAATGCAGTTTGAGCGGAGGGCAGTGCACTGGTTTGAAGCGATTGCGTCTGTGCTCTGCGTTTGAGGCTATTTGCAGCAGCGAACGACGTATGACTCGCGATTCGCATTTGCTGCATTCGAGAGTCGATCTTTGCTCAAAACAAAGGAGAAAAACGCAAAACAAAGGTGTGAAAACATAGGTGAGTGTCGAACGCTGGCCGCGCGCAACGATTGCCCGTAAGGCAGCGATCCTTAAGCGAACAGTGAACTGTCGCTGAGCTATGAGTGCGGAAATGAGGTCTGCGATCGCCTGCGGACACAGCGAAATTCGGCCTCTCAAGCCTTGAATGTGTTTGCTTGTTGGCGATCGCAAGTAATGCCTCTCTTCGTCACAAACCCGTGATTAATGCTTGTTTTCAAGGAAGCAACAAAACAAAAAGCAGTTCTGTTTTCCTTTCAATTTCACTTCTTTTCTCGTAATACTCTGTCCCGAATTATTCACCTTTGTTTTGACTACTGATCGCCTATTAAACTCTTGTTGCGTGACTGTTTCTCATTGTTCGCTTAAAACAGATGCAAACAAAATGAAACTTAGCCATTATCTACGGGTAACGATAATCATACACGTATTTCTCTGTTCATCGCTTGCGATCATTTCGCTCCTTTTGCTCTTCATTTGTTTCTAATAATTGTCGTTACTTTTCAGCGAAAAATGAAGTCGTTAGAAGTAAGTCCGAAGCCAGTGGACGAGCTGCAAAGTAAACGCGCTCAACTGCTCTCCTCTCTGAAAACATTCGTCATAATCATTGGAAGTTTGATCGTAGCTCTGATCGCTTTCCGAAACACCTTGACATGGTAAGTTATGCATTTAAATTCTCTTCACTTCGACAAAGATCACTTTTAGGCACGCTCAAAGATTTTGGGGAGCTTCTGGTGATTTTTGGCAGAGTCAGTGGAAAAATATAATTAACCTTTTCGGCAACGATGAATTCAATGTGTGCTTCACCGGCAGCGTTATTTTAACTTTCATGGTTTATTGGTTGATTGGATTATTCTACACTATCGTTGATTTGACAGGAAGACCCAAATTCCTATTGAAGTATAAGATTCAAGATAATACTGTGTATCCTGTAATGTTCCCACTTTATTTTATGTATCATATGTTTCTAATTCACTTTTCTATAGATCCCTTTCGAAAGATTTCGTAGAGTTGTTAAACAAGTGTTCATCAATCAATTTATTGTCGGTATTCCGTTTTCATTTGTTGCATACAAGATGATGAAATTGCGTGGCTCGGATTGGGGTCCGCAATTGCCCACTTTTCAAAGAGTTTTGTTTGAGTTGTGCGTATGTATATTGGTTGAAGAAGTAACATTTTATTACTCGCATCGTCTTTTGCATAACTCGAGAATTTATAAATACATTCACAAACGACATCACGAATGGACAGCTCCAATAGCTATCACTGCTGTCTATTGCCACCCGATTGAGCACGTTTTTTCAAATCTTCTTCCTGTATTTTTAGGTATGTTAGAAATAAATATACTTAAAGGCTTTAAGTCTTAAAGCAATATTGTGAAATTATAACCATTTATTAGGTCCATTCATTCTCGGAGCGCACACAGCTACGTCGTGGCTTTGGTTCACAATTGCGATTTTGTCAACTCTGAATGCTCACTCTGGATATCATTTGCCCTTTTTCCCCTCTCCAGAAGCCCATGACTTCCATCATCTCAAGTAATATCAAATTCTTTAATTCCAGTACAGCTTAAATTAAATTTTATTGCTTTTAGGTTTAACCAGAATTATGGAGTTCTAGGAGTGTTAGACCGTATTCATGGAACTGACGCAATGTTCCGTCAGAATAAAGCTTATCAACGTCACATCATGTTGCTTAGCTTGGTACCAATAAAAGAAATCTTTCCCGATGATCCAAAACTTCAATCTCCTTGTTCAGAATAATTGTGGTTTTTGTTTCAAGCTTTTATTTTATGTAAATTAACACAAAATATATATAAACGTAAAAATGTATCACGAGTTAATTAAAAATCTTGCTAAATGAAATCTATAAAGTTTATAAGTGAGATTTCCAGTCTTGATTGGATTGCAAGTGATTGAATTTGAATTGCGTTGCCTCATATAACAAAAGCTGAAAGCATGGATGAGCCTCAGCTAATATTTGTTTTTGGTTTTTTTCTCACTTTTCTATCTTACATTTTTCCATGACGACGCATGAAATTCATTGGATTTTATTCAACTTGATAATAAGGAGAATTCTATTTAGACTTTGTTTTTCAAACAATATGCGTTTTGAAACGGACAGAAATGGCAAAACAAACGCATAATCAAAAGAAAAATTTGAAAACATTTCAAGTGAAATAAAAGTCATGGAGGAAAAGTTAAAGAAAAACTCCCCTCGGATAATTTTTCAAATCGATGAATCATTTAGCCATATCGTTTATGAACAAGAGGCAATAGTCACTTATCAAATTCAGTTTTGGTTCTTCGCTATACCAAGCATTGCGAATAAGTGGGGAAACTTTTACTTGAAGAGTCGAATCAGGCCCTATTTACATGATTATGTATATTCATGTAAACAAGCATTTTATATTAGCAGTATAGATAATCTTGTTGCTCAATTTTGAACGAATTTGAAGAGGTGCTGAAAGAAGTTCGTTTTGAGTGAGTGTATACACAAGTTTTCTCAATTGAATAGATTTATTCAATTTTCCATTTTTAAAAGATCAGGATTTTTAGAGAAGCTTTGATCAAGTTTCTCTCGAAAAACCATTTAATTTTTCTTTTGCCGTTTCTATTATTGCATATTGAGACATTTTTTCACCTCATTCTTTTCTAACGT